>NMRB01004124.1:34253-44561 GCA_002633025.1 Notospermus geniculatus
TACTCCAGGGACAAATGACAGAATTTGCCTTGTTCGCTGCTTTCCAGCCGAGGCTGCTGTTTATTTTTACTTGTCAACGATGCCCGTGCAATCCATCATTTTTTCTCACCCACTAATTGCTACTTCAGCTCGCACTTGTTATTATTATCTTAGTATCTGTTCCAATGCTCGGTACCAGCATTTGCCCAAACATGCCAAAGATCACACAGGACAGCAACAATCTACACATATGCAACTGTATAGTTGAGTCTAGCCGTATATGTGTGTATGTTGTTTAGCCAGCATTTTGTGTTGATTGTTGGAGGCATTTTTTTCAAATGAAAAGATGACGGTTGAGGTGAGTATTAGAAGTCACATTGAAACAGATCATAGTAGCTCAGACGTTCTATTTCTGTAGGTCTTGCTTATCTTGATAGTGATAGGATGACCTCCTTTACCTCAACGGCTCACCAGAATCAATTATAGTGGTAACTTTATCCCTGCCTACGATGAAGGCACATTCTTGTCATTTGTCTCTAGAGTATAAGGAGAAATCGCGTAGCGCCAGTGGATTAACATCAGCTGGAATTGTTAGGTTGAATGAATCAATTTTAGCATTTGTTTATTCTATTTTATCAGCACAGACAATGACCAGAACTGCAATAGCCGGACAATTTGGTACAGAACTGATGGCGCAGAAACAGTTTTTAATTTTACTTGAGAATTCAATCGAGGCACATGTTGATCTTCCCACATTTATTAAAAATTACCAGGATGCAGTAACTAAAATGCACGTGAGATTAGATTATGTTGTTGCATCAGGACTCTATATAATTAGTTCAGATATGCTTTTTAAACTGGGAATTATAGAAGGTTACAACAATAATCTCATTATAGCATCTAGTGGTATGAAACCTGGAAAACATGATATAAATAAAGAAAAAAGAAAAACACCACCAAATATGGAAGGAGAGCCAGATAAAACACAGAGAACGAAGGTAAATGATGAAGTTAAAGATAAACAAACGGTAAAACCGAAACCACAACCAGCATCACCTCAATCAGAAAAATATCCTCAAACCGACACTGCGGTAGCAGTCAAAACAGATCATGAAAACATGAAATTTATAGTATTTGGTGCGTCTAGTGCACTAGTTGGGTTAGCTTTTCTTTTAAGGTAATTAAATGGACCCTGTAGGTGAAAGAGCAGGTGGATATGACTATGAGGCTGACTTGGCAAGACGACTTGAGGCGATAAAAGCCAGCGATGAAACATATGAGGAGCATGAACAAGATAGAAACTGTCAGATAATAATACTACATATAACACTGGAGAAAATTTACAAACCGATGATACTTTTGATACTTATGCCCGACAAAGAGATACTGATTTAGAGACAATAGCAACTAAAAATCAGATTGTTTCTGAGAAACTTGAAAATGTTTTCAAACGTGCAAATCGAAAATATACCAAAGTTGGTTTAGATTTGCTCTCAAATAAAGTTGTAACAAATGAGGAAAATGAACTTTACTTAAAATGGAAAGGGCAAGAATTAAAAATAACTGATGATTCAGGAAAATTACTTACTTACAAGGAGATTCAAGAAAAATATAGTAAACCAGTTAGAACCTACATAGAAACCACTGCTAAAACTAAAGGCCAAAGCGTAGAAATGAAACCGATGGATAATGAAGCTTCCAAAACTCAAAGACAACAAATAACCCCAGAAGAACAAGCGGCGGCAGAAGAATTTGTGGAAAAACTAGATACTTCCCCAGAAAAATTGACAAAAAATTTTACAGATTTCACTGATGAAGATTTTAGATTAATGAAATTTTCAGAACAACACATCAGAGAAATCAAAGGAATACTTGATTTTGTTGATAACGCTTTAACTATAATAACTGAAAAAGATATAAAGATAGGAGAATTAGAAGTGAAACTAGATGAAACAAATAAAGCTATTATCAGACACCTTGAAGATAATATAGACTTAAGTGAACAATTAATAAAAGCGAAACAAGACCTATCAGATAAAATAAATGAAGAAAAAGGTAAAAAACAGGAAATGGTTGGGATAGTAAAGCCAGAATTAGAAAAGTTAAAAAATATTTTTAGAGAAAAAATAAAAGATCCAACTTCTAAAATGTCACTAGCTGAAAGAGTTAAAGCACGATTCAAACTTGATGGAGTAACAATTGCTTCTATCATTGGAGTAGTTGGAATGGTTTTCACTGCTATCGGATTTGCCATCGGTAACCTTTTGGGAGCTGGTGGAGGTGCTGCTGGAGGTACGCCTGGCACACCTGATACTCCCGGTACTCCCGATAAACCTAACACTCAGAGTAGGGTTAAACAAGGTTTAAAGAAATTTGCAGAATGGTTAAAAAATTTAGCTAAGAAATCACTAGCAGGTTTACCAGGAATAATTGGTTCCATAGTTTCATTTATCTTAAAAGGAGCTGCGGCTGTTGTTGGTTTTCTTGCAGAGCATCTAATTATACTTGTTATTATTATTGTTAGTTCTATAATTTATGGGCTTATAGAGGGAGTCCGAAAAATTAAAAATCGGCGAAGTCACAATAAATAAATGGCAACAGGAAATATACTGAACACAGCTAGGGGTAATAGAATTCCGCTCGGTTTAAAAGCTGAAAGACAGCATCATGTTATTACTAATAATCCTTCTTCAGCTAATCCGAAAGAATCATTATACATAAGAGTTCCAAGATTATCAGAAAATGTATTTTTTGTACCAGATTCATTCTATTTATCAGCTGATGTTGATCTTATTGGTCATTCAAGTAATTATGTGGTAAATAACCTTGGTAGAAATTTGATTTCAAAATTGGTTGTAAAATGGGGAACAGAAACGATTTTTCAACTTGATAATTATAATTTATATTCTACTTTTAAAGATTTATGGTTAACAGAAAAAGAAAGAGGTAATTTAGTTTTTCAGGGAATTCAAGTTAAGCAATTAAGACAACTAAGATCAGGCATTGCAGAAGCACATGTTCAAGGAGAAACAGCAACACAAAAAATACTTAAAACAGTTTATGATAAGAAATATAAAATTCCTTTAGATTTTGAATTAATGTCTACTCATGCTCCATTTTATAAATTTCCAATCAGAGAAGATATTATTTTTGAAATAAGTTTAGCATCAAAAGAAGAGATAATTGTTACTGGTACAACAGCAAATATGAATTATGAGTTAAAAAATATATGTTTAGAATATGACACAGTAACTAATGAAACATTAGCCAGGCAGTGAAGCGCTAATTATAATGCAGGTTTTTCCATTCTTTACGATTGGGTTGATCATTTTAAAACCATTAGTGTTGATTCAACTGATACTTTAATTAATCAAAATATTAACTTTCCTAAAAGATCTATAAAAGGTATACTATTCTTATTTATTACAGATTATACTGATGGACAAAGAGATTCCGAAAAGTTTGAAAATCCTGGTATAACTAAAGTTAAAGTTACAATAGAAGGAATAGCAAATAAAGTTTTTCCTGAGGGTATGAGAGCACTCGATCAATGGATAGAAATTAAAAAACATTTTATGAGTGAAAACACTAAAAAGACTAATGATTGTTACATGACTTTAGAAAAATATTATGGTGATAAAAATCATTACGGTTTATGGATTGATCTGAGAACTACCGAAGATAACACTTTACACGGTTCTGGTAAAAAATTACAAAACACTAAAGATGGAATACAATTAGCAATTACGAAAACATCTGGTAAAGGACCTTATAAAATGCATGTTTTTATTGTTGCTGATGCCCAAGTGAATATAAATAATCAACAATTAGCAAGCCTTCAGCATTGAGTTTTACTCACCTACAGGATTAAGCCGGCTTTGCCGAACACTAGTAATTTTCTTCTAAATAAATGGAAATGGGTAAAAAAGATTTTGTGAATACTTTATATCAGAGTACTCTTTTAGCTGGAGTAACAATTGGTTATTCCTATGTATTGAGAAGATTTCTGAGAATTAACATCGGTTCACCGAGTCAAGCTAACTTAGAAGAAATTTTAGAACTAGGTGGAGTCGTTGCCGTTAGCAATATGAGTTTAGATTATTTATACCAACAGGGAATTATCCCACATAATATTATGAATAAGAAAATTAAGTAATTTTATCTACTATATAAATACTAAAGTATGTCAACAGGGAAAATACCGATGAATAATAAGCAAAGCAAAGAATTAAAATTAACTGAAACTATTGACATCCTAGATTATAACTATACACAATGCAGAGGAGACAAACTTTGTTGTGGAGAAAGTAAACCACTTATAGAGTTTTCTCCCTCTGCTTTAAAATGTATTTGTAAAAAATGTTCTAAAAAAATTACAGAAAAAAATAGACAAGATAAAATAGATAATAATTTAGATAGATATATAGATGAGAAAATAAGAAGCCGTATTTCAAAAGTGGGGATATTCTCCTCAGTTTTAAAATGTTCAGAAAAATTCTTTTACAGTTGGATTAAATCGCAAAGTAATGCCACAACTAACACCCCGTTTAACGAGCATTTTGATCGTGAAACTACAGCTACGTTGGATCATGTATTACCAATTCATTTTTTTTAAACAATTTTCTAACGCTTCTTTATTTTTATTAATTAGAGACAGTTGGATAAATATTATGCCTTTAAACGAAACCGAAAATCTTAAAAAAGGTACTAATGTAGATTTTAAATTATTTCAAAATCAGTTAAATAAAGCTAAAAAATTTATTAGTAATTTAGAAAATAATAATGAAAAATTAGATATGATGCGTTATTTTAATTATATTCAAAATTTATTCACTCAGTTGAAACTTTCCGTTAATTAAATAGGTAATGGCATTAGCAGCATTTGGAACGGCGGTATTTACAGCAATTGTTGGTGCTGGTACTTTTGCTGGTGTTAATTATGGATTTAGTCAAATAGGTAAGAATGCTTATCCAGATGAAGTTAAACGACATAATCTAGCTCAAGAAAAATTAACGAGAGACAGAGATGCATGGGAAGAACGAAGAAAGCAGGTAATAGATTTTGCAAATCTTCAAATGAAGAGAGAACAAGAATCGGGACGTGTTTTTAGAGAAGGAAATAAATCTTTAGAAGATTATGATAAATTATGGAATGAACTCCATCCAACAAATCATCAAATACAATTAGGTAAAAAACCACAATTAAGTGATTATTATCAACCTAGTCAGGAGATGAAAAATTTTGAGTATTTATCTATTATTGGTAGTGTAGCTGCTACTGGTTTAGTTATGTGGTGGTTCTAGGTGGTATATATTGTAAATAAAATTAAAGTTAGTAAGTATTTTACACTTTTCTTCTTCGTTTGTAAAATAATACTGATTAATAAAATTATAAGCTTTAACTAATTGATTGTAAAATAAATTTAAATCTATTTTATTTCTTTTATCTCTATTTTCTTTCTTACTTATCGGGTTGATGTTAATCCAATTCCAACATAAATGGGGTTCATCCTT
This sequence comes from Notospermus geniculatus, assembly GCA_002633025.1. NCBI lineage: Eukaryota > Metazoa > Nemertea > Pilidiophora > Heteronemertea > Lineidae > Notospermus > Notospermus geniculatus. The sequence goes on from NMRB01004124.1 coordinate 39,747, forward strand.
AAAAAGCGCTACTGGTAATACGTGATCTAATTCTTCGGGATCATTTACAGGATTTACACAACTTCTCTCATACTGCAACCAATCATTAAAAAATTCAATAGAACAACCGAGATAATCTTTAAGAATACCATAACTAGGTGACGCTCCGCGATTTCCCCTACTTAAACTATTTCTCATTTTTTGAATATCATAAAATTGAGGGTCTTTGTATTTTTTATTCATGTATCCATGCATATATTCTCTATTACAATCTTTACAATAATTTTGATTTTTGTAAAAACTTTCATTAGGTTTATTTTGTACACATTTTGAACATTTTTTAAAAGTAAAGTCGTTTATAAAATTTATAAATTTTTCTTTAACTTTTTCCTGGTCACTATCACCGTTTAGAATAATTACGTTACAAGGTAAATAGTTTTGATTATTTATAAATAAATCTTCATGGTAATTATGTAATTTAGTTAGATAATCCAGAGAAACAATTTGTTCTTCTGGTCTTCCTCTTTCTAACATTCTTTTAAAACATTTCTCTGGTTTAGTTCTTAGATAAATTATATAGTCAGGTTTATTTTGTGCTTCACAAAGTAGCCTTTCATTTTGTATAAATTTCTCAGTAATATATTTATAATCATTATCATTTAAAATACCATCATCGTGAGACATTTTTGTAAATATAAATTGTGAAGAGTATATACTTCTCTCCATTATTTTAAGATCATTAGTTATAAAATTATGATTATCTAGTGATGTTTCTTGAGACATTAATTGAAATTCCTTTGAATATTTTTTAGGATCTTTATACATTAGTTCTAACATATTCCGTTTCACTAACCCTCCGGGATTTGCTGGTCTTTGACCAAGTTGCACGCCTCCATACCAATTTTTCCATCTTTCTATTGGTTCTGGTAATACTAAGATTGGTGGTGTCCGACCTAACGAACCTATTAATGTACTTTTTCCTGATGCTATGTTTCCTTCTATAATGATTGTTCTTCCCACTGAACTTTGTTCACATTCTTCCATGATTTATTTAGTAGAAAAAAAGCAAAAAAAATAATATAAGGTAATTTTTAAGGTAATTTTAGTAGGTAATTTTTAAGGTAATTTTTAAGGTAATTTTAAGGTAATTTTAAAGGTAATTTTAGGGTAATTTTAAGGTAATTTTTAAAGGTAATTTTTAAAGGTAATTTTTAAGGTAACTTTTAAAGGTAATTTTTAAGGTAATTTTAGTAGGTTTGGTTTAAAAATTCCAAATACTCTAATTCATCTGCTTCTTCCTCGGTTAACTGTGAAATTGAATCTTGATAAGAATCACAAGAGGGGCAATATACTGAAAATTTTGGATCTGTAGAATCAATATCTGCCCTGCAAAAAGGACAACGATCTACATTTAAAAAACAATCAATGCAACAACTTTCGTGTTTACAAGGGTAAAAAGTTATATTTGGTAAATTTGTATAACATACAACACACAGTGAGTCATCCTCCGTTTCTATAAATAAATTCCTTATATCATAAAGAACCGAATCAACGATATCCTCATGCATTATACGTTCTATAGACATAATTTTTGTACGAGATTCTTGTAGTCGTCTCACATTCTCAAATAATATTTGGTTTTCCTGGTTTTGGTGTTCCTGGTTTGGGTTATTATTTTGGTCCTGGTTGGCTTCCATTTATATAACAAAAGTTTTTTCTTTAGAACAGATAATAAAAATACTAAACATTTATGTAGAAGATGTATGAACGCTTTTAAAAGAATAGAAACATTAATTGAGCACAAAAAGAAATGTGGTGAACATGATTATTGTGAAGTAAAAATGCCGATTGAAAAATATTCTACACTAAAATTTAAAAATTATAATTTTAAAAATAAAGTTCCATTTGTTATTTATGCGGATTTTGAGTCAATAAACCACGAAGTGCCAACCTGCGAAATTAACGATTCTGAAGGTATCCTTGAAGACCGTGAAACGACAGCAGAGCTGGAAGATGAAATAAAAACTAAAAAATTAAAATCACAAATTGCAGCTGCTGTTGGTTGTTATATACATTCAGATTATCCAAATTTATATCAAAGTGAATATTTATGTCGTAGAGGACCAGATGTAGTTGAACAGTTCTGCGATTGGTTGATTACAATAGAAAAAGGATTTGCAAATCGTTTAAATACAAAAATAGAAATGAATATAACACCGGAAGAAGAACAAGAATTTAGAAACGCAAAAGAATGTTATTATTGTAAAAAGAAACTTTGGGGACAAGTTGATCGAGACCATGATCATTACAATGGAAAATTTAGAGGCGCAGCTCATAATTATTGTAACTTAAAAGCTAGAAACATAAACTTTGTCCCTGTATTCTTTCATAACTTAAGTAATTATGATGCACATTTATTTATCAAAACACTTACTAAAAAGACTGATAAAAATCTTAAGATATTAGCTAAAACTGCAGAATGTTATATTTCATTTCAGTTCGGTTGTTTAAGGTTGTTAGATTCATATAGGTTTTTACAAAGTAGTTTAGATAATTGTACTAAATCGATGGTTGATGATGACTTTAAGATAACAAGATATTATTACCCAAATGAAGATGATTTTAAATTATTAAGAAAGAAAGGTGCTGTACCATATTCATTTTACACATCCTTTGAAAGTTACAACGAAACAAATTTAACTCCTGAAATGTTTTTCGATGATCTCAAAAATGAAATGCAACCAATTGAGGTATATGATAAAGCAAAAGAAATATGGGATCATTTCAACTGCGCTAATCACGGAGAATTTATAGATTTATACCTAAAATCTGATGTATTATTATTAGCAGATTTATTTGAAAGATTTAGGGCTGTTAATTTAAAATATTTTGAAATTGATCCTTGTCACTGTTACTCATGCCCCGGTTTAACTTGGCAAGCTGGTTTAAAATATACGGATATAAACTTAGATTTATTAAGAGATTACGATACATTATTAACATTTGAAAAAGCTATTAGAGGTGGAATTTCTGGAATAATGGGAACAAGATATATCAAAGCAGATGAACATCATAAACTATTATATGTAGATGCAAATAATTTATACGGCTGGGCGATGATGCAATATCTCCCCGAAAAGAATTTTAAAAAATATATTCCAGATTTCCAAGTAACAAAAGAACAAATTTTGAGTATTCCCGAAGATTCTCCTGTAGGTTATTATTTTGAAGTATATCTAGAATATCCAGGAACAATTAAATTTAAATCAATAAATTTTCCATATTGTCCGGAATCACTATTTGTACCTGATGATGAACTAAGTCCTTATCAAAAAGAAGTATTAGGTGAGGAAAAAAGACCAAAAGTAAATAAATTAATTCTAACACAAAAAGATAAATTAAATTATATTGTACACTACAGAAATCTACAATTCTATTTACAACAGGGAATGATTCTAAAGAAAGTTCACTATATCATAGAATTTGAACAAAGACAATGGCTTTCAGCATACATCGATCATAACACTAAACAAAGAATGAAAGCAACAACAGATTTTGAGAAAGATTATTTTAAATTAATGAACAATGCATTTTACGGAAAAACCTGCGAAAACATCAGAAATAGAAAAGACGTAGAATTAGTTAATGATAATGAAAGAGCTTTAAAATTACAAACAAATCCTAAGTTTGATTCAAAGATAATATTTGATCAAGATTTATGCGCAATCCTAATGAGGAAAACATCGATAAGATTTGATAAACCTATTTTCATAGGAGCAACAGTTTTAGAATTATCAAAGTTATTAATGTATAAATTCTACTACGAAACTTTACAACCATATTTCGGTGAAAAAAACATAGAATTACTCTACCAGGATACGGACAGTTTTGTTCTAAAATTAAAAACCGATGATTTAATTAAAGACTTAAACAATTTAAAAGAGAACTTTGATTTCAGTAATTATCCCAAAGATAACCCATTATACGATACAAGTAAAAAGAAAGTTCCTGGTTATTTTAAAGATGAATTAGCTGGTGAGGAAATGACAGAATTTATAGCATTAAGAAGTAAAATGTATGCATACCGAACAGAAAAAAATGAGGAAGCCAAAAAACTGAAAGGAATAAGTAAACATGTAGTTAAAAAACACATAACATTTGGAGATTATTTTACTTCATTATTTGATAAGAAACAGGTTCCTGAATTTAAAATTTGAGGCTTTCAATACCTCAGTAAAAATCACATTAGACATTCACTGAATAAGGTGGAGCAACAAGTCATATCTCAATGGCTGGCGAGCGGCGGGTCTAATCGAGAATCTGGAAAATGATGTGGACGGGGGTGGCCCTGTGGTTGACGCAGCAGGGGACAGTGATGATGATGATCATAATGACATTCATTTCCTGGACGTGGCAGAGGATGATCTGTAGAAAATGAACTCGACGAAAGGGTAGACATGTTCACATAGCCATTTGGACGCTTTGCGAAATAAATCCGCGCATCATTGCCACGACACCGCGTAGGCCTATGGAATGGATCATTCCTGCATGATTTGTGCATCTTTTATTCATCGAATAAAATTGGTTTTCATAATCTGATTTTTGGTCGATAATCTTGACTTTTAATTCAGGAACGTGGTTTCGGTAACGTGGTTAATTCGGGAACGTGGTTTCGTTCGGTGAGAACACTGCGCTTCACTACCCCACGAAACACACTGGGCCTACGTCGATGACAATATTGACAACGATCATTTCTGAATAGGCCTCATTGTAAGATGATCAGACGATGACTTGCCGTAGTCCGTGACCCACAGCGCCCCGAAGTTTTGACATGCT
>NMRB01004125.1:948-18615 GCA_002633025.1 Notospermus geniculatus
GTGGCGATAACCCTCCCGAAGGAGACAGATTTCAGCCACAGCAACCTCTCAATTCGCACTCGGGCCCCTCGGTGTGTCTTTCATCAGCCATGTCTTCGTGAATATGGACAAATTCTTCCGCACCTAAAAGTTTTTACACTCTCCGCACTGAGATATTGCGTAATGTTAAATAAGAATGAGAGGACGTGAACTGGTCACTGCGTGAGTAGTTAGGCCCTGTAATGATCGTTATTGTGACACCATCATGTCTCCGCCTTCTTTTTATTCACAATACACGAGCCTCGCGCTTGACCGCTCTGCCACCACCAATCAGCGGGAGGACCTAACTGAACAAAAGACCCATGCTTTCGCGCCGTCAGTAACGTGTCTGTAAACCAATCAGCGCCAAGCTTACAGTTCCGAAACGTAGACGTAATGCTACGTACGTTGAGATATGAGATAGATCTACCACGACGAGGCCTTGCACACACAAAGTGTAATAGGCCTACGCCTACCTCCAATGCCTGAGAGGATATGGGGAGTGTCAAGAGTGGATCGAATCTAAGAAACCCCAACTGAAATTCATTTGGATTCATGGAGGAAATTTTCGTGAATATTTCTGGATTAAAAGAATTCGAGAGCTCATCATGTCAAGAAACTAGCAGCCGAGGACCTGGATATGGTATGTACTTGCTGTTGAAATATAATGTATTATCTGAATGTCGCCATGACCATGGCCATGTTCCCCCGCTCACAAAAAGAAAATGTTTTTTAAAGTGCTTTTCAGAATGTCCAGTCATTTTTGCACTCATTTTACCTTTCAATGGAACCTAACCACAAACCACAAATGGGCCAGTTACGCGTGCATGATTGCATGATTATCTTGAATCAAATATAGACCTGAACAAGGTCCTATTAGAAGTCGGTCAGCCGTTTATTGGCACGTAACTGGTCAATTTGTGGCTTGTGGTTAGGTTCCATTGCAAGGTAAAATGAGTGCAAAAATGACTGGACATTCTAGCCGTGGTTACACTACATTGAAATACCCGGGTTTTTTGACACCCGGGTCTGGCCCGGCTGTGAAAAATCCCTACTGAGGCCCGGTGCCTGTCAACACTACTCAAATTTTGTGACGGGGACCTAAATTAAACCCTCCAAAAAACGTTCGAGCTCGGAGGGGATTATTACACCGCGTTTTTAACAGGTGTGGACAGAAAAAAACCCGGGTTCGACACGGGTTTTTTATGTAGTGTAACAAGGGCTTCTGAAAAGCACTTTAGTTTGTGTACGATTTAGGAAAAAAGTAGTAGAAGGCCAATCCAAGTTTTCCCCCGACTCAATTTCAGTTCGTAATGCGGCATTCTACATGTATAGGCCTAAGTAAAGAGGATTGAATCACGTCGACAAATCGCCCAAAACCTCGCCAACGTGCGCCACTTGTCATATAGCCCTCAAAAAGGAGAGTCTCTCGCCGTATTAAGGAGCACGGTATTGGATCTCAAATGCGTTATTCGACTGCCGACGTAGAGGGAGCCACCTAGCGGCAGTAAGACGAACTACAAAAATGCATTACAAAATGTACGTAGTAAATCGGGTCATTCGCCGACACGTAGTTAGACACTCGGGTTGGAGAGTGGCGCGGTGGCGCCGGCTGCCGAGAAAAAAGTGGCAATACCGTGCTCCTTTAAGCTGAGCTGCATGAAAAAAAACAACAGATTCTAGCTTTGAAAAACGACCACCACGCCCGGTGTAGCGTTTTTCAGTGAGGCCCGCGTGTGAGTGTGACAATACAATAGATTGACGGAATAAGCGGCGACTGGACAATGCGCGACACATAGAGAAACGGCGAGTCCGTTTCCTAGTGTGTTTCGAACAATGGGAATGAATCACACTGAAAAGCGTTACACCTGGTACCAGTCTTCGCCGTATCTCGGGGCTAGCGAGATTGAAGGCGAGAAATCCTCGAGTCTTTATATAATAGAGAGGTTAAGATTTTACTCCGAGAACGAGAACGAGAACGTGGTGACTTTGTGGCATGCCTGTAACTTCTCTAACAGCAAGAATCCAGCTTTTAGAACGGTGTGTTCTTCATTGGAAGACATCCGCCACTGTTACTGTGAAAAACAATCTGAGTTACCTCCAGCTGGTTTTGTGATACAAGTCCCATTCTCTTGTCACCACGTTCTCGTTCTCGTTCTCGGGGCGCATCTTAACCTCTCTAATATTCGTTCGTCTCATCACGACCAGATGGAGTCCTCGAATGTGATAGATTACAAGGCCAATAATAAACAATGTCAGTGACAGTAGTTTCACCCTTCAATGCTAGGTGTCTCCACCAGACGAACCATTCCGTCGTGTTTCTTGCGGCGTTGTACAGTAGTGTTGTCATACCGCATGCGACATGTGGAAATTCCTGCAGAGCTGACTCGTGAATTCATTGCACGGATTATCGTATTTACTTTTATCTGGATAAAGTGTTAGAATGGACCATAAACAGTAAGTTCTTCCGATTGCTCACTTTTTATGTTGTGGGTGTCATGGCTTTAGTAGTCTGTTCGTGGAGGGGGTTCGAAGGCGAGGCCACATTAATAGGCCCCTTTCGAAAGTCGGCCATTTCGGCGCCGAGGGTAAAAAGAAATGGGAAAATGCATTAGGTTTTGCCAGAAAGTGCAGAAATAACGGTCAGAAACGCTTGAAATTTGGCAGACATGTTATGAGGGCCAATTCGTGGAGAAATGTGTTGAAAAAAATTGGGTGTCGTCGATCAATTTTTAAAGATTTCTACATTTTTCTTCAACTGAACAATAGAAGGTTTAACGTGTCTGTTAATCCACCTATTGTTCAGGTGTAGGAAATCACCAATTTCTCGAAAAATGTATCGATGACACCCACTTTTTTCTCGCACTTCTCAATGGTTTGGCCTTCACCACATTTCTGCCTAATTTCAAGCATTTTTGGCAGTTATTTCTGCAATTTCTGGCAAAACTTAATGCATTTTCCAAGTTGTTTTTAGCCTCAGCGCCGAAATGTCCGACTTTCGAAAGAGGCCTATGAGGTTTCGCAAATCTGACGAAACGTGAAGATCGAAATACGAAAGTGGTCTTCATTTCCATGACGTAATGTATTTCAGGAGTTGGTTGGTACCACAAATATCGCCTGCTGGAAGAGCGTCTTTTAGCGAGAGTTATGGTGTATATTAAACTTTGAAGTTTATCTTTATTGTTTCCTTTCCGTATCTACGAAGTGGAAAGGGGCTGTTCGTTTTCGTCACTTGAGGAATCTGAGTTGTGATCCTTGGGAAAATGGAAAAAGCTAAGCACTTGCAAATTGCAGGGATCATTTGTTGTGCTGTACAGAATAATCACTGCAGTTTGCAGCTTCATAGCTTTCTCCATTTTCTCAAGGATCACAACTAAAATTCCTCAGTTGGCGAAAACGAACAGCCCCTTTAGAAATTCAAGATTGCACCAAAACTCATTTGGTCTTACATGACATGCTCAATCTCCAGAAATATATTAGGTCCTGGAAATGATGTTGAATTTCGTATTTCGAACTTCGTTTTTCGTCACATTTGCGAAACCTCCCTAATAGCGAGGAAGGAATACATGTAAAAAGTAAAAGTCTGTTTGTATGTTTTGAAACTCCTAACAATCCATGAATGAAAAGTGTTACATCCTTATTGGACTCGGAGCTCTTCTTAAAGATAATATATCACGGGTATTTTCGCGGGCCACGAAAATCATTATTTGTTTACATTTTGTTTGTTTATGTCCAGTCTTTCTTTGTCTTATGAGTAATTTGTTGGTGGCATGCCCCTCTAGAAATTCTTTTGATACCGAAAGTATTTAATTTGGTGGGTTGGCATGTCCCCAAAGTCCAAAATAACATAATATTGTAAACATCCATGTTTACAAACATTGAATGTGAACAATGAAGTCGTGATACATTATCTTTAACATGAAGAAAAAAATTGACCTGCTCAGAGTTCGTGATGCGGCCATGCCCTGGGTGTGAATTGATAATTTGATAAATTAATAAACTTGAGAAGAACAGTAGGGATCAGGGATCTGGTTTCTGGTCGCTGCTCTCGTCACCTTAAAGTGACTCCCTCCTACCACGCATCTACGTGATTGATTATGTGTTTCTGTATTTTGTACTAGCGTGTTACCTCAACTGCGTGTAACCTCTCTTCGCTTATTATTTAATGCCCTCATCACACTGAGCTAGTTCTCAGTGCGTTCTTGAAAATGTTGCCGACGGGCTCAAACGGTTGTTGAACTACCGGTTATCAACCTCGCCCTATGTCGGGTAACTCTCGTCCCTAGGGTATCGACGTATACATTGTTGTGTATTGTAATGATACATTCTCCAACACAACGAAGGCAAAACGACGTCATTGGAGAATGATACAATCACCGCCGGTGGCGCCGGCTGTCGACAAAAATATCGTCGCCCTTTTTAAAACACGTGAATTCCATATGATTGGGGCCTCGGCTTCACTTTACAAAATTAAATAAGGTCGAACTCTTAAGCTAGGCGCATATTGACGGCAATTCTCAATGCGGTAGGGGTGTTTTTGAAGTCGACTGACCTGGCTGAATGACGAGTCGACAGCGTTGGGTCAGTCGACTTTAAAGAAAAACACCGCTGCCGCACTGAGATTTGCCGTCAATGTGCGCCTGGTTAAATCACTGGACCGAATTGGGATATCTTGGTGTCTTCTTTCTTGTAGAAAGATTCTCCATCCATCCCCATAAGTCATCCTCCCACAGCAGGGCTTTGGTCTCGTTCCTCTTCATACACTCCACACAAAGCCCTGCTGAAATTGGGCCTCCCAGGCAAGCAGAGGCGGTCAGAAAACCATTGCCCAATCAGAATGCAGCATTTTTATGGTGTGAATACTAAATAATTATGACTCATAATAACAATCAAAAATAATAAGAATCTTTCCTATACATAGGAAGAACCTCTGTGATAAAATTCAGTCAATTTTGGAAAGATGTAAGCGATTTGTAAAGCACAAAGCTTTAAGGTCAAACGGGGTGAAACCACGGAATTCGTAATTCTCCAAGTTCTCCTTCCAATACAGGGAGTGCAACTGGCGTATGGAACAGCCACACCAGATTCACTGGATGTTATATTTCAGCAGGGGTTTGTGTGAGTGGATGAAGAGGAGCGAGGTAAAAACCCCAGCTGTGGGAGGAAGCCATAAGTAGGTTTGGGCTGTGGTAGTGGAATAATGCTGTATAACGTTTATTCGTATTATGCAATCTTGATATCGATTAGTCTTATATCACATTCTGTCAACACACAATTGTCCAGAAAACAGTAACATTAATCCTGTTGGGGGGGGGGGACATAAGCCGGCTATTACAATTGAATCACAACGATCTAATGAACAAACTTGATCAGAAATTGCCGTGGTCGTCGTAACTGTGGCAACTGGCTTTTGAAAATGACTTCTCAAGGGACCTATATCTTTGTAGTCTCCTGGAACTTCGCTAAATTAAAAGATTACTGAATTTGCCGCAATGGCGTTTCCACGGAAATGTGAAAAAAATTGAATCCCCTCATGGTCATCTCAAAGGAAAACCACGTGCTGAGTTGTCCAATGGGTTAAAGCGAATGGCTCGCGGGGTTTGTTTTGATTTTTGGTGGTACCTCCCATAGAGAGTGAACCTTGTCTCCAGGCAAAGCCGTGCTCCAGTCATAGGCAAAATCAACCTGTGCAAATACGCGAACGTGCACCTGGGGACGAGGTTCCATTAAAAATTTGTTAAAATGGGTTAATGACAGTTTTAAATTCAGTCGGTCAAAATATACATTTTGTACTATTCACATTGATTTCGAAGCGGCAGATTTTGCAGAATACGCCTCCGAAGTTTGGCTGTCTAATGCATTTCCCATTAAACTAAAATCCTTCTTTCGCCTTTTTCTCAAAACGGCGCTTGATCTGAGGACATGTCAACAAACAACTGTCAACAAACCCCGCGAGCGATTTGCTTTAACAACTTAAATGTAGGTTCCTCATCCTGTACTTTCTGTCCATCTCTATATCCATTCCTGATCCTTAAGGCTGCAATCACATAGAGCTACACGATACACGGGCACGTCGGTTGACAATGGCTTCACAAAGGGCTCGCGACCGTGAAGCCATTGTTAACCGGCGTGTCCGTGAAGCGTGTAGCTCTATGTGACTGCAGCCTAAAGCCAGGAATTCACCATTGATTTTCAAGCTGGCTTTGCGTTGCGACTTGCTTTGCAACTGGGTTGCTTTGCAACTGGGCTATCGATCGCCGTAGTGGACTCGCTAGACGTGATTTCCACCAATGGCGAAGATGTGGTCAATTTCAGTCGGTAATCGGTCGGCGACCGGGATCAGTTTCTTGCGATCATACTTAATCGCAGGTAGCAATTTGCCAAGCAAGTCGCAAGCGGAAAATCAGCAGTGGATTCCTAGCTTAAAGCGGCACTGTATGCATTAGATTTTCTCTCGCGTGGCGCCCGACGTAACCTTTGACCTTTAGGCGACCTCGATTATGCATGCTCGACAGGACTGTTCAAATCTATCTATTTCAATGATCTAAGTTACCAATTAGGCATTGAGACTGTTGCTACACATAAAAGAATGAGTTGAAGCATGGTACCTTTATACATGTTGAAGAGTTAAGCGGGTGATCCACTGTTGCGATTTTCGCTTGAGATGGTGTTGCGTTCCCTTGCGGTTACCTTATATGGTAATCGGAAGTCCTTATAAGGTAATCGCAAGGGAACGCAACCCCGTCTCAAGCCAAAATCGCAACAGTGGATCACCCGCTTTAGTCACGCTATAGACGACAAGCGTTTAGACGACAAGCCAAAAAACCACATTCAGATTCAATTCGATTGGATCCGATCGACCCGCATCGGGTCTCATTTTGCGTTAAGACGAGATTTGAATGTGGTCATATGTGGTCCAATGCGGTCCATGGAATTCAGGACCATTTTAAATCCACATTGGACCGCATTGGGTAGCGTTTACACGCAAGATGTTTTGAACCACAATCGGATTCGACCGGATCGCATGTGGATTTTTGCCTGTCGTCTAAACGGCCCTAATGACAGCGCGTTGAACTTCTCATGTGATCAGATTTGATTTGATTTATTAACAACATAAGAAAACAATACAAGTGCAGAAGAGCCGACGCCCGGGCATTAATTGCCCTATTGAATGGTACCATATTACAGGTAAAGAAAAAAACCTTACCTAACTTGAAAGGTTACTCACGCTATGACAGCGCGTTGAACTTCTCATGTGATGAAAAGCCTGGCGGCCATTTTGTCAGCTAAGCTTTCGTCATAGTATCAGTCTAGACCAGGTTTTTCCACTGGCTTTGTACGGGTTGGACAGGACACCAGATCACGTTGGTTCCTGATTCCGCCGCCAGGGAGGGATACTGAGGCATACATCATGCATACAGTTGCACTTTAAGACCCCTGGTTTTCGGTGGATTTCTCCGCAACGGCCGGGTGAAATTAGACCACAGGGGCTTGGGGTTTCGCATCATACGAGTCTAGGTTCGTCACGCCGAGTGCCGAAGGCACGAGAAGGGTGGACACTTCAATCGATTTCGGCCGACTTCACTTTTTAAAGTTGCCGATATTCACAAGTAAACAAAAAACTCAACCAAACTTTGCACCCACTGTATTCCAAGATCCTACTCTTCCTAGATATACATAGTTTGTAACCATACTCCACTGATACGTTGAGATATTAGGCAAAATCTCTGAAAATTGCACGTTCACCGACGCCTAAGGATCTGGGCCGACCGCGTATCGGCGGTTTAGCTAATGGGAAAATGCATTATAACTACATGTAACTGGAAAACGAAGTTTTATTTCAATGAAATGACCCCAATGTAGCCATGAAACCTTCGTTTCTTTCATAATGAAACCTTCAACCATACTGATATTGCATAATGAATGTTCCAGAGACACCTGCATGATACCTTTGCCAATTTCCGGGGAACATACTGCATTTTGGAAGTGTTGAATAACTCTAAGGAAACTCTCTGGAATATGCTTCTGAGAGCGAGGAATAACACTGGGGTTGAAACTCTTAGAAAATTACATAGACACAATGCCAGAAAGATGCGCTGCTGTGACTGCTGCCAAGGAGGGCCATACTAAATACAGTGAAACCCCTCTAAGTGGACCACGCGTGGGACCGGGTCAAATTGGTCCACATAGAGGGGTGCTCCACATAAAGGGGGTTGGCATTTTCGAAATATTGGGAGTCCTACAGTGGCAATGTAAGAAATTTGCAAGACTCTAGTTTATTTTATTTTAATTAATACCCCTTCGATATGTGAGTGAGTCATTCAATGTTGATTAACTTGACTGAGTTTTGTTTAGCTTACACCTAAGGTTGTTTGTTTATACATGGGACCAACAAAAAGCCACATGACACCAGGCTAAGGTGTGAAATCTAGCTTTTGCATGTGTTTGGTGTAACCATGCACCACACGAATACCTAGATTCTGTATCTTCTGGTCCACATAGAGGGGTCACCATGCACTTTGGGACCCTACTTTTGGTGGTCCTGGTCGAGGTAGAGGGGTGGTCCACTTAGCTAAAGGAAAATGTGAAGGATTTATTTGGGACCGACAAAAATCGATCCACATAGAGGGGTGGTCCACATACAGGGATGGTCCACATGAGGGGTTTCAATGTATTAGAGTAAAATGTAAAAAAAGGACTGGACTGATAAATTCGTCGGTGAAAGAATACCGTTTGCGATGGCAGGAAAGTGAAATCCAGGTCTGGGACGAAATAAAACATCAGTTTCTTACGATTTACCAAGTGTTCTAATATTTTTGCACACTACTGTACATGTAGAATAGAAGGCAATTTCAGTTCTTGGCATCGCGAATAATGCAATGTCACGTGTGGGCGACTTGAAAGTTCCATCCCGAAAAACACCAGCAGGTTAATGGGAAAAGCTATGACAGGAAAATAGGAATCTCTTGTTTTTAGCCGAAACGAATTTCTCAAGTCCCCAGTTACATCTTTTTACCGCGGCTATTCCCATTATTCAGAACTGCAAGTGTCTCTAAATCTTTGATTTAAAGAATTAAAGAATGGATGAGCACATTTGTAATGGCAATAATGTTTAATCTTTCTAGGATGATAAGTTTTACAACATTTTCAAGATTTTTAGCTATAACGATGAAAAGTGGCTTTATAGTCCAAATTTTTCAGGCGACGCATTTGTATGCTGCGAAGGAGAAGCAAGAATCGAAAGACAGATTTTCTGTTGATGAAAAAAACCCAACACCACACTGCACAGTTTCTGTGTTGTTTTGATATGATAAGCTAGGATATTAACCCCAATCTGCCGGTCACAGTTCGAACACCACACGCCAAAATCGCAGTTGTGAGGTTAAGCCTTGTTCACACTGACGGCGCAGTGCGATGCGAATTTTTTTCTGTTAAGCCTATTGCTGTACACACTTGCGGTGCGACGCGATGCAGTAAGAAGTGGTAGGACACGACGAACGATTCCCACCGCCCATGATTGCTCCTGCAGTATTTTTCCGCCTGCTGCGTGAGTTTCACCGCGGTCATCATGTTCAAGGACATTTCTTGGTACAATTTGAATGACCACCGCACGCAACCGCGTCGCGCCGTGCCGCCCTATGTCAAAACTGACACCGCTTGGCGATTTTTTCAATGCATCGCACCACATCGCACCGCGCCGCCAGTGTGAACGAGGCTTTAATACAGAAGTCCGACATTACACCCTGTAATAGTCCTGGCTCGGGGGGGGNGGAGGGTTCGCGTACATGTCTCTTTTAGAGCCAAATGTGGCATTTTCTTAGGGATGCTAATTAAAATCAAATTACACAAAAACGTACCTGGTATGGAGATGTTAACCAAACTTTTCTGAAAGCCCTTGACAATGAGCGACACACAGAGAAACAGTGAGTCTGTTTCCCAATGTGTTCCAAACAACGGGAGTCACACAGAAAAATGGCCACACTGAAAAACATTACACCTGGGTCCAGCTTCTGTTGGTGATGGTCGGCATTGCTGACCACACAGCAGGCTGTTGATATCTTCGAATCGAAGTCCTAAAATTGACGCTCTTTATAATGATGAAGTTGGAGGAGCTAGATCCCAGTAGGAAACCCAGGTCACAGAGGTCTGGCATTGCCGGGGTCCAACTTCTCCTGTTTGTGATGGTCGGCATTGCAGCCCACACAGTAGGCTGTTGATATCTTCGAATCAAAGTCCTGACACTGACGCTTTTGATATGATAATGTTGGACGAGCTAGATCCCAGTGGCAAAGCCAGGTCACAGAGGTCTGGCATTGCCGGGGTCCAGTTTCTCCTGTTGGTGATGGTCAGCATTGCTGACCACACAGCAGGCTGTTGATATCTTCGAATCGAAGTCCTGACACTGACGCTTTTGATATGACAAAACTAGTGTGGTTTCGCAAATCTGATGAAACACGAACTACGAAATTGGACTTCATTTCCATTAATGTTATGTATTTCAGGAGATAGTTGCTACCACAAATATCGCCTGCTGCAAGAGCGTCTTTCAGCGTATGACGTTAGACCGATAGAGTTACGGTGTATATTAAACCTTGTAATTTATCTTTCGTTTCCACTTCGTATACACGAAGCAGAAATTTAAAAATTCAAGATGCACCATAACTCTCTCGGTCTTACATGATTTGCTACAAGACGCACTGGCAGCAGCGACATTTGTGGTACCAACCATCTCCAGAAATACATTAGGTCCTGGAAATGAAGTGTAACTTCGTATTTCATACCTCGTGTTTCGTCAGATTTGCGAAACCTCAATATTGTAGGAGCTAGATCCTACACTTCATTTCACATCCAATTGGCGCGAGGTTTTCAGCCGTTATCTCCGTAACGGCTGGGTCAAATTTGACATACCATACATCAATTGACTTGTCTTCCTTGTCGATATCTTTCTGCTATCTTCATTTTTCGCGTAAGGCCGACATAACGGATCCCATTCTCAAAACCCATTTCATTTCGCTATGCTGTTCAGTGCAGTTTACACGTGCGCGATGCATTGTGTCACTTCAAAATGGCCGCCATTTCGGCCGTAAACACGAACTGTGATTGGTGAAAGAACTTTTTCCTGTCACTTTTTTGGGGGAAAATGACAGCGATGATGGCTGTAGCGGTAGGAAAAGATGAATCGATTGACGTATGTTTCGTTAAATTTGACCCAGCTGTTGCGGAGCTATCGTTCATACCTCGCGCCACTCGAAAGTGGAATGGAGAGTAGTGGCAAAGCCAAATCTCTGTGACCTCACAACTGCGATTTTGGTGTATGAACATCAAAGTTTCGTTTTTTTGCGTAAATCGTTCAGCACGGCACAATCGGATTTCATCAAAACCACCCGTGGCCATACCAGTAGTCCTCTTCGTCCTGCTCCGGATATCCCCATCCTGTCCAATCACCGCCACTAGGTATTATCTCCTCCAACCAATCGTCTTGTTCATCTGAAATGATAAATGTATTAGAAAAATTTGTAATTTGTAAAATACTCTTTAAAAGCCACTCTCACACGTACGACAGTTGGCCTGCGTTTAATTGCGATAGACAATCGCAGGTGTATTATCGCAAATTAACGCAAACTATCGCAGACCTTGCGATAACATTGCAGGCAATCGCGAATAATCGTGAAATTTTGGAAATGTTCAAAAAATTTAACCTTGTCGCAACTTATCGCAAAGCAACCGCGGATTGTCGCAAAATATCGCACAGTGTCGCAAGAAATCGTTTATAACCCCAAATTATCGGTGTCGACTGAAGAGGCTGCAGACAGAAAACCCCTATTGTCGCAAGATTGTCGCAGCTATAACCGCAGATTGTCGCAAACAACCGCAAGTAAACGCCAAAAAACGCTGATTATCGTTATGTTTACGACAATTCTGCGCTACGTCTGCGACAAGGCGATAATTTCTGCGATTGTTTGCGTAACGTAGAAAAATACAATCGCACGCAAATTGTCGCACGCAAATTGTCACACAGACACCATGACCAAAAACAACATGGTTCCCGATCTTGATGATCGGGAACCATAATTATTGTAGGCAATATGCTCACTTCGCTTATCGGGTTCCTTGCATTTACATATTTCGCATCCATCGGGACCCTTCGCCCAGCCGTGTTTACAGTACATCCTACACATCACAGGGCGGCACTCTGTAAAATAAACAGCTACGGTTAAAATATGTCAGATTTACGGTAATCTTCATTCCAAACCATCCTCCCACTGCAGGGGTTTTTACCTCGCTCCTCTTCATCCACTCACATAAACCCCTGCTGAAATAGAACACCCAGTGAATCTGGTGCGGCTGTTCCATACTCTAGTTGCACTCCCTGTATTGGCAGGATAACTTGGAGAATTACGAATTTCGTGGTTTCACCCCGTTTGACCTTAAAGTTTCGTGTTTTACAAATGACTTACATCTTTCCAAAATTGACCGAATTTTATAGGTTCTTCCCATGCATAGGAAAGACTCTTATTATTTTTTGATTGTTATTATGAGTCATAATTATTTAGTATTGACACCCTAAAAATGCTGCATTCTGATTGGGGAATGGTTTTCTGACCGCCTCATGCTTGCCTGGGAGACCCAATTTCAGCAGGGCTTTGTGTGGAGTGTATGAAGAGGAACGAGACCAAAGCCCTGCTGTGGGAGGATGTTCCAAACTCTTTCACCGCTTATAAATTAAATTTGATCAACTACAATGTACGTCCCTGGATTAATTCGTATCGGCGTTTCAAAAGAAAGTTAAAGTTTGGGTTTTATAGTCTGATATCAAGTTCGGTAGAGGTCCTCATTCGACTTTACACTTTAACCCCAGTCTATCCTGAAACCTTTCAGTAGAACTCAGATGAGCTGCTCATTCAGCGCTACAATCCGAGCATTTATACACCTGGGGTGGCGAGAGGCCAGTGAGGCAAAGCGACTTGCCCAAAGTCTCACGCCCAGTGGGATTCGAACCCGGGACCCTCTGACCGCTAGTCGGAGACCCGAACCACTACACCGCGGGCTCCTTTCACCTAGAGCAAACGGTCGATAGACACTCAAGATAGCGAACTGGGAATGGAATTGTAGTATGTTGTCATATAATGCGGATGTCAGGTCACACTGCGATTGCCTGCGCTACGGGTAGCGAGCATAAAGGGGTCGTAACCCTGCGTCAGGCCTAAGCAAGGGTCGAGGATAGGGCCGCGACCAGCACTACGCCTGGCTTAGGCCTGATGTAGGGTTATGACCCCCTTTATGCTCGCTACCCCAGGTAAGGTGTAGCAAGCACGGTCAGGTCAGAAAAACGAAAATGTGTACGGTCATCGTGGAACAAGCAGCATCAGCGTGCAGGGAATCGTAACCGTGTTCAGGTCACCTGCGAATGGATTACGCCCGTCGGGATGACACAGAAGTTGAATAGGTTCAACTCTTGCGATTCGTGATCTTTTTGATCGGCGACTGATCCCGATCGTCGCAAGTGAGACGCAGCTGCAGTCATGTCACACCAGATCGGCGACTGATTTGTTCCACGCTGTCGTTAGTCTCGCGCAACCCCTCGGTCATACTCCGAGGTCGTCAGACCGAGGGTCTGGCACGGAACGCAATTCTCATTGTAGCGACCTAGTGACCTCATTTCGATGATTTGAAATGAGGTCAGCTTCGCTGATTGGCTAGTTTCAAAATTTGGTGACGTAGGCAACAGGGGGAATATGGCGGCGCCCAGAGAACTTGAAGCGTGAAAATTAGTGAGGTGAATCGCCTAAATTTGTGGTGTCAAGTCAATTTATAGTGTCTTTCATTGGAATTTCAGGCAAGTTTATTTATATTCTTTCGACTGGGGAGGGAATTATGCTATAAAAAGTGCAGTAGGCCGAACAGCGAGGGGTACAAAATACTGTAGTTTTACTCGCACGCTGCATACTTTTTGCTTTGATTGTGCATTGTGTTCTACGTCATCGGCGCGCCATGATGGATTTTACAAGCAAAAGGTACCATCTGGACCAGACTCTAAAATTGAAAATTGCAGAGTCTGGTGGCACGAGACTACGCTGTCGTGCCTCAGACGCAAAGTGATGCAGAAAAGTCAGTCTGTGCCTGTTCTGTGGCATCGCAAGGTCGACCTGACATCCGCATAATGCTCACTTGGTTTCTTGCATTTGCACATGTCGCATCCATTTGCATCCCTCTGTAGGCCGTGTTTACAGTACATCCTACATGCCAAAGGACGGCACTCTGTAAAATAAAGAGCTACGGTTGAAATATATCGGATTTACGGTAATCTTCATTCCAAACTCTTTCCCCGCTTATAAATTAGATTTGATCAACTACGTCCCTGGATGGTTTGTTTTGATTCATGAGCGGCCCTCTCATAGCGAGTGAATCTAGCCTCCAGGCAAAGCAGTGCTCCAGTCATATGTAAAACCTGTGCAAATATGCGAACGTGCACCTGGGGACGAGGTTCCATTAAAATATGTTAAAATGGATTTAATGACATTTTCAAATTCAGTCGGTCGAAATTTAGATTTTGTACTATTCACATTGATTTCGAAGCGCCAGATTTTGCAGAATACGCCTCAGAAGTGTGGCTGTCTAATGCATTTCCAATAAGACTAAAATCCTTCTTTTACTTTTTTCTCAAAATGGCGCTGAATATTGAGGACCAACTGTCATGGCGCCCCAATAAACCCCCGCGAGCTATTCACTTTAATTCGTATCGGCTTTTCACCTAGAGCAAACGTGCGATAGACACCACAGATAGAGAACTCCGAACATGTAGGCCTACATGTACATGTATGCTCACTTGGTTTCTTGCATTTGCATGTTTGGCATCCATTTGCATCCTTCTCATATCCGTGTTTACAGTACATCATACACCTCACAGAAGGGCATTCTGTAAAATATAAAGAACTTCGGTAAAAATATATCGAATTTTTAATGGTACCTGCCTTTCACCTAGAGCAAACGTGCGATAGACACCACAGATAGAGAACTCCGAATGAAATATGCTCACTTGGTTTCTTGCATTTGCATGTTCGGCATCCATTTGCATCCTTCTCATAGCCGTGTTTACAGTGCATACACTTAACAAGATGGCATTCTGTAAAATGTAAAGAACTTATATCGAATTTTCGGTTGTCGCATATTTCAAAAATCTGCTACTGCACCAATCTGAAGAGGTCGCCACCATCGTTCCTCGTGGCTAAGACCTCTGAAAAGGGCTGGGATGCAGCACAAGATTCTTGTGCTCGTCGATTTTACAAATCATTTGATAAAGTAATCATACCAAAATTTAGAATTTGTTCCAGTATTTGTAAAATTATGTACTACTATTTTAACATTCCGTTGGCGAATAAATGATTTATTGAGGAATAAAGTACGAACTCTTTCGAATAGCTACGCAATTGGTTGTGCAACGGTCAGAAATTCATCCGCCGTCAGCAATGCATTTGCATTGTGCAAAAGTAGGACCGGTCTAGCCCTTTCCAGAGTTTAATGTGGTATTGAACTCTAGGTACGAGATTGCTACTGCACCTGAATGCCAGTGTGCGACAGCAGCATCTCCGGTATTCAAAACGTGCTTGACGAGGTGAAAATACCTGGACACAATCATTGGGGGCCAACGCGATCCCTATAAGACACCAGAGGAAAAAACATTTTTTTGTTATTTTGACTGGTTTTTTCTTGCTGCTGCACCACCACCCATATGTCGTATCCACTGGCATACTTCGCCAGGTCGTTTTTACAGTACACTAGTCAAAAGTACCCGTGGGGGGGGGGGGCCACAAAGCTGGGGCGAGCACATTGTCGACCTTGACCCCGATGACCTTGACCTTTGCCCAGTCTTGACCCATGTCTGCTATCAAGGGGTCAACACGAATACACTTACCAAGGACCTCCGAAAAACACACATTTGACCTTTGACCCCAACGACCTTGACCTTCCCAAAAATGAACCCCTCAAGGGCAATTCTGAGGTCAACCTACATCCACCCACCAAGTTTGGCGAAGGTCGGCCCAAGGACGCCGGAGGAGTAGGGGAACAAACAAACAGACAAATGTTGCACAAATTATAGTATGATGATGATGATGATGATGATGATGTCACATATCACAGGCAAATAGCATGTCGGAGCAGCAGTTGCACATTATCATCGATGTTACTTCAACCTCGTCCCCAGGGGTATAGTTCGCTCAGACAACCTCGGACCACTCGCTGGAATCAGCTGGAATCAGCTTCGGTTGATAATCCAGGAATCTTGGACTAAGTATAGGTGGCAGCACGAGTCAAAATAATCAATAGACCCTATCACTCCAAAAGAGCGCAGCACCTGACGGGGTCAGCGTCATCACGTCCCGCACGTCGTTGCTCAACGCAATGACGTGACTCGAAAAAAAATCCGGTTGTTTCAGCGATCATGACGTCGTGAAACAATCCGATTTTTTTTCGTCTCACCTCAATACATCATGAAATAACGTGCGGGACGTCATGACGCTGGCCCCGTCAGATGCTGCGCCCTTTTGGAGTGATATCGTCTATTTGAACTACTTACTTGTGCTTTTTAAAATTCTTTTTGCAAAAAATCATCAAACCTGGATATAGATAACCTTCTGGTTTGATCCAAAATATTTTGAAAATTTCTTTGGGTACATTCTTGGGTATATTTGACGGTTTCCCGTCAACCAATCACGTGCTTTAAATCCAAAGCTGATGCCAGGGGTTAGTGACGCGACCGCCATATTGTCAGAAAGCGAACTATACCCCTGGGGACGAGGTTGATGTTACTTGGGGTAATGTTGGCCTCCATTTACAACAGTAATCGCGCTGCAGAGACCTCAGATACAAAACTAAGAATTACTTTCGGCAATATGCTCACTTGGCGTAACAGGTGCCTTGCATTTACATATTGGGCATCCATCGGGACCCTTCTGAAAGCCGTGTTTACAGTACATCATACACATCACACGACTGCACTCTGTAAAATAAAGAGCTACGGTTGAAATATATCGGATTTGAGGTTATCTTCATTCCGAACTCATTCACCGCTCGTAAGTTTGATCAACAACGTTCCTGGACTGAGGGCTGGTTCATACTTGCTCGTGGACGGTCAAGCGCATGAAACTGATCGCAGGTTTCGAAGGCGTGAATGTGCACACACATTGAAATTGATCATAGTCGGCGTAAAATCCGGACGGAGTATGAACCAGCCCTTAAGCTAAGCGCACATGTCCGACAAAAGGCCTTCCGAAATGTATACGTTTACCGGATCCGTTACCGGATTGAAATGGGACACACTGATTGACACTTGCCACCGCACATGGCCGTTATTAACATCCGGAACGAATTGAGTAACGTATGCGATATCGGACGATTGGAACATGTTCCATTCATCCGTCAAAAATAACTGTTGCCGTCCGGTATTCGGAAGGAATTCCTTTATAATGACGTAATTCTGGGATAACCCTTCGATTTTCCCAGTGAAGGAAAGACTGACATCCGTCGGTGTTGCGAAGTTTAACGCATACATGTGCGCGGTGTTGCCGTGCGTTAAAGTGCATCCGGTGAACGGATCCGGTAAACGTACACATTTCGGAAGGCTTTTTGTCGGACATGTGCGCTTAGCTT
>NMRB01004126.1:0-10026 GCA_002633025.1 Notospermus geniculatus
TCCTCTTTGAAATTCAACCATTTTAAACCAGATTCAACTTGAGATTAGCTAACACTGCGGGTCGTATTTTAGAACGTTCCTTAACGTTAAGGTTGACCTTAAGTCTATTGTAAAACCATCGAGAATAATAGATTTAAGGTGGACCTTAATGTTAAGGAGCGTTCTAAAATACGGCCCTGTGATTCTAGAATCCTCATTGGGCATTGGAGAGGAATACCATCAAATCAAAGCAGTGGTTTACTGACATCGACTGTCTGATGTTAATTTATGCCTTTGAGTCCAATACAGGATATTCCTCTAAAAGAGTGCAGGACCTGACAGGACAGCGTCCAAGACGTCCCGCACGTCATTCATGATGTTTTGAGGCGAGACGAAAAAAATCAGATTGTTTCACGACGTCATGATCGCTGAAACAACCGGATTTTTTTTCGAGTCACGTCATGCGTTCAGAAATGACGTGTGGGACGTCATGACGCTGTCCCGTCAGGTGCTGCACTCTTTTGGAGTGATAGAGTCTATTAAAGAGTCTAGAATCTCCAAATATGTTCTACTGTGGTCCTAATTCCGATGCATCAAATGATTTTTCATATTTTGGGAAAATAATCCCCCAAAATATGAGATACCATTGTAAAAATAGCATTAATTGTGCTTACACATTCATATTTACATCATGCCTTCAAGAAATGATGAACACCATCTAACACAACACCAATTTCCCAGATTAATCTGCGTGATCCAAGGCCTCTGCTCAAACATTTTCCTGCAAAATTATCCCCACAGAAACAGATTGCAGACCCATAACCCAGACGTGAAAGCATGGGGTGTTTGTATAATCAGCTGCTCCCTTATCCACTCCCACAGGTAAGCCCGAAAGCTACAGATCTTTCCAAGTGAAGGAAAATGTAGCTAAGATAGGTCTTCAGCCCTGAGCGAAGAGGACCTTTCTGACCCATCAAAAAGGAAATTTTGTACAACTTGAAGAACATGCTTTGGTTTTGCAATTGACTGGGTGTCTGTGTTTCAAACTGACCCTGTTAACCTTCAATTAAGAATGCTTTCCGACAACACAAATTTACCATGATGCTGTTGACAAATAGACAGTCCAAAATAATAAACAGACGTTCAGTACTACAGACTTTAATTATCTTTGTCATGTTACAAAATCTATGGAAAATTGTCTTTGATTTTAGGCCCTATTTGGAATAAGCGCCACGGTAATCATACTGAAATCAACCGAAAAAGAAATCCTGTGCCCAGAACCCAATTCTCCCAAACATTCCCCGTCCTCACATAGTGCGAAATTCGAAAGAGGCATGAGTGGAAATGTGATGAAGCTAATCTCTATTTTTTTAGAAGTCTTATTGTTCTTGCCTTTTAGTCATTAATAAATGACGGGTTGCTCGATGCAACCCAACATTCCATGTGGATCAACTGGGGAAATCATTTCCCTCCTGATCCTTGTCATATTTTTTCATGCCAATAGGCAAGAAAATCTATAACTTTCTCCAGCTACTGAATTTTTGGCAAGGCATAACTTTCGATGGCCCATATATAGTATGATTGCATCAGACGAAGAATTTTTACGGTCAGTCCATCTTCAGTGAATCATGGAAGCCTCCTTGTATTCGCCTCCAGTCATTGAGAAGTACTCCTCCAGTTTCCATTGTAAAGTTTCAAATGTTGGCCGTTCCATTTCATCTTTCTTCCAACATTCCAACATGATTTCATACAGTGGACCTGGGCACCCAGGTGGACATGGCATACGATATCCATGCTCAACTTGATGTAGAACCTCCGCATTCGTCATACCTGAGGCAAGAAGAGGGAAAATGAAGAAAACCAATGCAAAACTTTTGAAAAAGACTCAACTGTTAAAGCCCCTGTCACATACCCACTCCAGGGCCCATACGGCGAGTAAAAACAGACAGATTGCCCGAGCCCTGCGGAATGAAAACCGTAGAAATGAAAACGAACATGAAAATCGAAATGGACCCGTACTGTCTCTAAAATCCACAGAAAGCCGCTGGGTGGGGAAAATCGTACGGGGCCCGGTGGATTTGTGACCTAGGCTTTAACTAACCCTGTTATTATAGATTGTGAGAACAGTGCAGTTGCTCACGGACAGATTGTACATGTAGTTTTGTTCCATCTTGCTTGCCTAGGCCCACAAACCCTCAACTTGCAGCTTATTTACATCAGGAAAAACTTGTGTCTTTGGCATCCTCCGAGAGCTAAGTTTCCAAACTTACCTGGATAAGGTATCCTCCCATATGTGACTATTTCTGTCAGTAAGATTCCAAATGACCAGACATCGGATTTTATTGTAAACCGGTTATAATTAGCAGCTTCTGGAGCAGTCCATTTGATCGGGAAACGAGCACCAACACGAGCTTCATACTCTCGCTCCTAGAATGAAAATAAAGATACAAATTACACCAAAAATCAGTTTGATTAACACTTTGGCTAGTAACAAGTTAAATAGACATTGTCAACAAACATCCAAACATCCTCACAGTATAAACTACACGTATACATACCTTTATGACTCTAGCTAATCCAAAGTCTGCTATTTTTACACAATTTTGATCACCGACTAATATATTTCGAGCAGCTAAGTCCCGATGAATGTAATTCTGTGACTCTAGGTAGGCCATGCCGGAGGCTATCTGGGCTGCGACATCAATCAGTTGAGGCAGTTTCAGTGTCCGTCCTTTTCCTGTAAATGAAGAGTAAAGATTTACATGTACCTAAATGCACAAAAGGGTTCAATTTCATGGACACCAGATGATCAAGTTTGCAAATGAACAGCATTTTGAGAATTTCCCTCAAAACCCACTTCCTCAAGCAACCCCAAGCCACCAATGAAATGGTCCATGGACCATGTGCTCACCGGGTTGGACATAACAGTCTCATGACAGAGGGATGAGCAATCTGGGTAAAGTCATTCCCGAGTAGGTGCACTTTGGGTCACGTCGTTCCTGAGTTACAGCACTTTGACGATTTTCGATTTACGCCACCTGGCGGCCATATTGGATGTCCGATTGGGCGAGAACTTCACATGCACATAAAGGTCATCTGCAGAGGGCCACATAGCACATTGGAGCGCTTTGGGTCAAGTCGTCCCTGAGTTACAGCACTTTGATGATTTTCGGGTTACGCCACCTGGTGGCCATATTGGATGTCCGATCAGGCCGAAACTTAACATGCACATAAAGGTCATCTGCAGGGGGCCACATAGCAAATTGGAGCACTTTGGGTTAAGTCGTTCCTGAGTTACAGCACTTTGATGATTTTTGGGTTACGCCACCTGGTGGCCATCTTGGAAGTCAAATCAGTCCGAAATTCGACATGCATGTAAAGGTCATCTAGAGGGATGTAAATATCAAATTTGAGCACTCCACGTCAAGTCGTTCCTGAGTAATAGCAGTTACTTGATTTTCAGGTTACGCCACCTGGCGGCCATATTGGATGTCCAATCGGGCCGAAACTTGGTATTTTTAAAGGTACCCGTCCANTCAAAAATGCTCCATGCTCATTTTCTGGCAGTAGCAGTTTTTTCTCAGCCTCAATTCGCTTGATTTTACCGAAATACCATCTGAAAAGACAAGAATAAATTAACTTTGTTGTATCTGCTATATTCTTTTGAACTTTATCAATGTGAAATAAGCTTGTTTTTTTTCTATTCCTCATTGGACATGTATGTCCCTTGAAGCTATAAAGGAGAAATTTATGTCAATGAGCCTGGCCAGCAAGAGCTCTTGAAAACATGTCTCATTTTTTAAAACATGCATACCAAATGCTGTTTTTGAGTCAATCTGTCAAGGTATAATACTAAGCAGGAAGTTACCCAGATTGTCAAAATTTATTACCAACATACATGTATGGCTCAAAAACATTTGATTAGGGCATCTCTTTTCACTCCCACAACAAGAAATTAAACTCTGACATTTGCCAGGTCTAAGAGTGAGAGTATGAAGTTTAGCCTGGACATCCATCAAACTGGTATCCCCAAATTCAACAGATGGAAATTTTGGTAATTGGCCCAGCTTTTACTTGTTCACATTGGAGAATTTCGCTGCTTGTCCAATTGACTTAGTTGATGCCCAAAACAATTTACACTGTTATTTATTACTTAATGGACATCATCTCAGCCGTATATCACGTACATGTACATGTATACCGGTACTTGGTATGGTTTAATAATACAGACATGATAGGATGATCACCAGTCCGAGTTTAGTTAGACTAATTCAATTTGCCGTAGTTACATTTGCACATGTATGGATAACAAATTTAGAAAATAAGGCATATTGGCATTTTGAAAGTGACTTGTCAGCAGGTCCTATATCACTTCATTATGGGAGCAAAAAGGCAATCAGTAAATTAAGTTTATCCTGGAGACCAGAACAAGAGACAGCATATCTATGAAGTTAGCAACATGTGATGAAAGAAATCGACTGACACTCTCTCCTGGCTCCAGACAGAGACTGTATAAACTTCTGAAGTAAACATTTTGCTCAGCTCTCCTGTCAGGACCAACTCCATCAGAGCCAGGTTTACACAGGTGAGAAAATGAAATCAAAACAAGTGAAGCCTTGAGTTACTTTAAAGAGCTAATAAAAATGCTATTGGCGTCCAGTGGGTTTTCAATATCTGAGTCCTGAAAACATAGGGAAAAGAATGAACTCACGGGACATCATGGGAATTTTTAGATATTCCCATGGTCCATGAAGTATAAAGGTGGCACCAGCAGAGGTATTCCTTTCTAACATGTCTAAAGCATCGGTGGAAAAACTAGGTTCCATCAGAAGTAATAAACTGCAGCATCAATCTTTTAAACTGAAAGCACCATCTTTATTCTTATTCCCAAGATCGGCATTGGTGTCCAGCATAATAAATAATCACACAGAGCAGGGCTTCTGCCAGAAATGTTTTTGAGGGTAATAATTTCTTCAAAATCAGCAAAAACTCCATGAAATGAAAGAAAATGGCCCTTTTCTGTTCCTTTGAGGGCACTCACATACATGTATTACCCCAGGCCTTCCCGTTTGACGGGCGCGAAAATGCATGTGCCTCGCAAACAACAGAATTTCTATTGTTTGCAAGGCGCATGCATTTTCGTGCCCGTCAAAAGGAAAGGCCTGTTACCCTGAGTACCGGGGTACCCTCTGGTGGAAACACTGCAGAGGTACATTAAATCAACATACATGATGTAAAAACTTCCTTACAAAATACATTATTGTATGCAGTTTATGATCCACTCACATAACTGCAGACTGCTACAAGTAGCAAACTGAAAGAATTCATCTCAGTTCATTAGACACTATTGTTATTATATCTAGTCCACGGTGTGACAGTCATAATTATGACATTTACACATGATAATTGAGATGTGTACACATGATAAATCTATGGATCACGATTTTCAAGTGCCCAGGCCTACATGTAGGCCTGCCTGTTATAATCAAGGAGGATGGGCGACATCTTGAGAATTCTGTTGGCATGATCTAGTAGCTGCAGCACAATGGGCTGTCACTGTCACTCACAGTAATTTAAAGATCCGGGCCGACTGCACAGAAAGTCCGATAGTGCCCCCGGCGCCTATTGCCAGTTAGTTATAATGCATTTTCCCATTAACTAAACTGCCGATAGGCACTGAAAGCACTATCGGACTTTCTATGCGGTCGGCCCTGGACAGTAATGATCCGGACAGCAACAAGATCTTGGTCATCACTAAAACAGCAAACCTCACATAATTGATTTGTCACAACGTTGCCCATTTAGGCCGACAGTGTGCATATTTACATGGAATACCAGGTATCAAAGTTTGTTCTATAAATGTAATTGATGTACCATGTTATTGTCTCGGCCTAGGTACACATGAATTTCGTTTGCAATTGCATGATTTAAAGGTGGCATCTACCAACCATGTCCTACAGTACACATCACAAGTTTTTGTGTCTGTAGAAAAGCAGATCATCATCAGAATGTTTGGGGCTATGATGCTTCTGTGGTACCCAAAGAATAACCAAATACATCGGAGATGGAAATATCTCCAGTATTGCAATATGCAAAAGGGAATCCCTGGTCATCCATTCCAACATAGCATACAATCCCCTTTACTCTGCTGCATTGTTTTGGTGAAATCATTGGAAATCCATTTCTCAACATCAAAATACACGAGTCTGCTATTAGCAGACACTTCTAACCTCAGGTAATGTATACTCATGAAGTGTACCGGTATGTTTTTCAGAACAGGAGAACTGTGAACTGCTGATGAATGAATGTAGGTCCTCTGTTCTGTATGACTCATAACACCATCATCTTTCCTCGATTAAGACATGACCCTTTGTAAGTTTGAGCAGCTGTACAAAAATCAGATAGGTATTCAAAGGAAGGAAATCCAGTGATATAACTTCTTGTAAGTTTATGCAAAATGCTGTTGTTGCAAGCTAGCCTAGCTCTATCATGTGACTCAACTAAATACCGACGCTGGTGAAAGGTAACCTACGCTACACAAGAGCAAAGAGCGATTTCGTTATCCACTTCTGCGAACCACGATAACCGATAACCTTGGCCAGCGTTTGATACTTACGGTTCTGATTCAAGACTTTTTAATTTTGCCACATAATTGGACGGAATATATCCTTGTAAATGAGTTGAACGTGACGTCGCATACCACCAATCACCTTGTTTATCGTCTAATATTTCAAGATGTTCTCCTTTTTTGAAACTCAAGTCTTCATCCGTCCTAGCATCATAATCATACAGTGCAATAAATATTTTTGCACTTGAGAGGCACAGGTCGTTAGAACCGGCGATATTATTAGCACCAGATGCAGCCCGACCGGCCATCTGAGAACTGTCAACATTGCCTGAAGCTGTGGCCACTCCATTCTCTGGCTTGTTCAGCCCACTGTTCATAACCAGCTGACCGGTCCTCTTTTTGGAGGGATCCTCCGCATTATCTGAGCGACTTAGACACCCACCCATGAATATCTTTTATCAATAAACACTAGAAAATATCAATGAAATTAACGGGAATGTTCAATATCGATTTATGGATTCATTTTTGACACTTTCTCGAAATACAGGCACGAAGCCCGCACCAGGAAGTGACCATCTTTGACGACCATTTCACTCCTTTTTCTTTGTGATCCTCATCCTTTTGCTCAGTAAGTACCTTAATGAATAGTTTCGATAGGGACAAATAATTCCACCTATTTGAATGATTAGTCATTTATCGTGATTTTTTTAAAGAAAGTTGTGAAAAAACCGTCCCAATTACATATAATTGGGTTTTTTGTTCACGCGTACTAATTCCAAAATCAAGGAAAATTAGTGCGGAGGGCAAGAAATGAAATGCAGCTTCTTATTGGTTGATTCCCTGGACATTTAATATTTTAGCCAATGAGCACTTGTGTAACATACTGAGTTAGGAGAAAGCACTCAACGAATACCCGGATGATGACATGGATGAAATGTGAACTTTGCCTGGTGCACCTCACATGCCTCATGTGGCTTAGTCATGTCAGTCGTCAGTCTGGACACTTGGCTGGAAGGGTATTCATGATGTTTTGCCTTTGTGGTTGAAATGTGGCATGCCTTTTAATCTCATTCCCGTCAAGATCATGTCTTCATCATCAATAGCCTATCATGTTCATTCAGTTCATGTTCATCAGTTCATGCAGCTTTCTTGAGCTCCTCTCCTGGTCCTGTCCTGCTGCTGCTCCCACTCCTTGCCCTTGCCCCCCACTTAGCAATATATAGGCCTTCAAATTCAACACCTGCACACTAGGTCTAGGCCTAGTAGGCCTAGGCCTATAGGCCTCCGCCTAGGCCTAGGGCAGGCCTAAAACTGTTCTGTTTGTTAGCCTAGCCAGCTAGGGAGGCCTAAAACAAAAGCTAGTAGGCCTAGGCCTAGGCCTATGTGTAGGCCTACTCATACTCTCAGTGTGTGTGTTGGAAGTGCTGCTCTGACTGCACTGTCTGTGATTGATTGTGAAACTGTCGTGTCACTGGCTTCTGTCTGTGAGGACAGCTGTAGTCGTCATGCATGGTAGGCTAGGCTAGCTTAGCTAGGAGGCAGATTTTAGTAGAGCCTAGGCGTAGGCCTAGTACTAGCAGTAGGCCTACTGTTAGGCCTATTATATTTATTATATAAACTGTCTGTAGTGAGTTGTTTTTATTTTCAGATCTGACGCTAGTTAGACCCTACATCTCTACATACATTTAAATGAATACTAGATTGCTTGGCAGTACAACAATGATGGAAATGGAGGACATCAGATATAGTAACCCAATGAGGATGAGCCAAAGATCAATGACATGGTATGTACTGTTGTTGTAATTTCTCCTGTTGTGATTGATGTCTTCTTCAGTGGAGATCATCAGCACCCTGTCATGAATTTAGTGTTGTATTCAGATAAATGTATGTCACATGTATGTCACGTGATGTTCGAGCTGCGCGCGCAGCGCGCACATGGTAGAAACTAGGACAGGGAGAAAGGGCGCGCCGCCATGAGTAAATGAGAGAGATTGAGAGCAGAGACGACGATTATTGTATATTTGCAAGATAGATCGAAATACATCTTATGAAAACTATTTTGAGTTCGTGTAATTCGAGCCTGGACCCCCCAAACACGACATTAGTGTATGAGTAACTTTTAGGACCACTTCAGAAGTTTCAATAATCCAACATAGAAAGCTCCTTTCCAGGCCTTTCCTTTTGAGGCGCGCTAAAATGTGCATGTGCCTCGCAAACAGTAGAATTTCTATTGTTTGCGAGGCACATGCACATTTTAGCGCGCCTCAAAAGGAAAGGTCTGCCTTTCAAATCAATTACTCACATTCTTATGCAGGGCACCAGGTCTTCCTATCACTGAACGGAGCAACCCAATCACAAGAAATATAGACACAGATAATGCTGTGGGTAAGTATCTCATCCTGTACCTGAAGCAGAATCTTTTGTCAGATTTCTATAATTTCCTGTGTTAGTACATGTATGTTGGGTTCAGGTTGGGCAGGTAAAACACAATTTTATGATCATTTCAAGGTACATTTACATAATAAAGGTTCTACTGATCCTAATTAACAAATTATAGTGCTCTGAACTTCGTTTTAATTATTGAATTGATGATTATATAGTGATATCTGAAGTGACTCCTCATGAGCAGGGTCTTTTTGGGTGACAATGAAAATTTAAGCTGTCTTTCACAGGTATGGTGCAACGTCTTCATCAGTGTGATCAAGAATTATTTGAAGGATGGCAACAGTATCCGGTTTGTACAAATAAAATACTCTCTTTTATGCATTGTGACTGCTTCTGAATGGATTCACCATTCCTTTTGATGTCTTTCAGAATAATTAGTGACATGAATGCCATTTAATTTTTCAGAATATTTACTCGAGCAACCATCTGAAGACAATGAGTGCTGTTGCACAAATTGCTGCCTCATTACTAAAGGTGAGTTTTTTTAAAGTTCTATACTCAAGTGTGAAAGATTTAGTTGCTTTTTGTGACCACATTCGTCTTCATTTTACCCTTTTGCTGAGAGAGAACCCTTCTGGTAATTTCTGTTTCTAATTTGTTGTGATCTTTTTCAGAACACTGTTCTAAATGCGATAGTCATCGGTGGTTCTGGGACATCAGGGAGACTAGCCTTTTTAACCTCGGTAAGTACAGGCTATTTTTGCCCTGGAGTAACAGGGTGGCAAGGGTGGAAATAATTGTGGATATTAATTGGTGCTAAAATGGATATGTTACCTGAGAGGTAAAATGGGTCAGTGATTATGAAATAGTTTCCTTGGTGATGTATGTTTACGCAGATATATGAATGCTTTACCTTTAAAGCCCAGGGGCCTCACTGTTTCAAAAAGTGACTTTAAGTTAATGATATCTTTAATCAAATGGAAAATGCATTGAAGTTAATGGTACCATTAGGTTAAAGTCACTTTATGAAACAGGCCCCTGGTCTTTGTGAAGCTCTTCCATATTATACTGTGTGATCGATGGCATAAGATGGT
>NMRB01004126.1:10082-32992 GCA_002633025.1 Notospermus geniculatus
ATTTTTCCCTTGTTTTCCCTTACCCCTTCCTATTCTTTTCCTATTCTTTCCATCATTTCTGTAATTTTCAGTCTCCATTTTCTTAATCTTTCCCACATTCATATGTTTTCATATCAATTTGTTTAGAGTGTGCAGGCTTTAGCTTAGGCCTACAATGCCTCTTTTGTCTTCTGTAGCCATCCGTCGGCTTTCTTAATTACACAAGCCATGTTTTGTATAGGAATTCACACTTGCCTTAATTGATTAATCTCTTTTCTTTCAGCTCAACCAGCCATCCATTTATTTCAGACACCCTTTCAGGTCCAGCAACCTTGTGGGGCTTGGACCTTATTCTTTTCTTAATTGCTCACTCATCTTGTTTGCAGGGATATTTAGATCTACTTCAGGGACTCAGCTCAGTCTATTCTAGAGTCTTGTACTGTTAAGTGCCAGCCTGAAGAAGACCCCGGTTGGGGTCGAAAATTTGCAAAATCTGGAAGTTGACTTCCTGTTTATTATCACGTTGTGTGTCAATTTTAGTGCTATTTCTTTCTTTGTGTATTTAACCAAATGGAAAATGCATTGAAGTTAATGGTACCATTAGCTTAAAGTCACTTTATGAAACAGGCCCCAGCAGGCGCGGATCCAGAGGGGGCGCACCGGGCGCGCACCTCCCCTTTTGGCCAACAAATCTGTAAAATTGACCGTGAAATTCTGGAATTGGGCATAAATTTCAATGTTCCTAGCACAGGGTGCCCCCTCTTTTCCCAAATCCTGGATCCGCCCTTGCCCAGGTCTTTGTGAAGCTCTTCCTTATGATACTGTATGATCAATAGCATAAGATGGTGTTTGTATGTGATATTTTGCTTTCCTTGCAGAGGTCCTTCAACACTCTCGCCGACTCGTTGGGAATGGGCAGATGTTATGATTATACCATAGCCGGAGGCGACAGGTGAGTACCGGTACATGTATTTGATAACCTGAGTAAATAGTTATAACCTCATGACCCTGTACTCTTGGAAGAGTTGAACTGCATGTTTGTGTGTGTACCCAATACTTCATGCATTTTCAAGTTTAATGGAGTTTCAGACGTTTGCTGCAGAAAAGGAGCTGAAAAATTAAAACCATGCATTACAGATTTGTGACCGACAAGCTTACAGTCTTACTTACAGTCTAATGTAATGATCAGGGGCCTGTTTCATAAGTGACTTTAAGCTAATGGTACCATTAACTCAATGCATTTTCCATTCGGTTAAAGGTACCATTAGCTTAAAGTCACTTTATGAAACAGGCCTCAGGGCTTTAAAATGATATATACCAAGAGGATTGTTCAATGAACTGTATTATCTCTTGTTGCAGGAGTTTGATTGCTTCTCATGACTGCCTCGACTCCAAAGAAGACCGTGCCCAGGATGGTGCCGACACCTTGGAACAAATCACCTGGGGGAAATCACGTGTTTTATACATCGGTCTCACCTGTGGCTTGTCTTCACCATGGGTGGCTGGTCAGCTGGATCACTGCTTGAAAAACCTTGACAAGTATATTCCAGTGCTTGTTGGCTTTAATCCAGTCAGATATACCAGGTATGTGTTACCCTCATCAAGTTATCTCATTCCAACAAATTTGCTTGTCAATGTCAGTGTGTGCGTTGCACATCAGTTCTGCATTGCATCAAAAATTCATAAGGGACTGGCTTGCCTTTCCTGTAGACTTTTGATTGTATACATTCTATACTTTCTTTCAGTGACACTGTGGTGGAGGGGTGGACAAAATCATTGCTAGAAGGTGAGATAATAGATATTTATTCAGGTATTAAATCTCTGCTGCACCAAATCTGAATTTTTTTAGTGGCTGCTTGTATTCTTTTGCGAGAAATATGATAAATGAATGGAGTGGTCCCAAGCGTTCTTGCATAAATCTTTTGCAACTTATGTCCATTACATTGCACCTAAGTTGACTGCCAGGATTTTTTTCCTTGAAAGCACACACCCCAGAAACTTGTTAGTTTTTTGCTGCACTGACACTGTTCTTTCAAAGTGGATTTTTATTCATTTGGACAATGAAATATGATAATTCATCTTCATTGTGCATGCTTTTCAGTCGTGACTACCCTAGAGGGTATCACTGGCGACGGTCGAGGGTTTATCCTCAATCCAGTAGTTGGGGTCAGTATTTTGGTATTTTGTAAACAAAGGGTAGTAGCTGATGTATAATAGTTGGATGTGGTCTCCATGCTTTGGCTGCGAGTCCCGTCATGCATCATCATCATTCCTTCATTATCCCCCCATGCTGAATACCACAAGCCTGACTTATGGTAGGCACATGAGGCATGCTTTGCTTCAAGTCTAACCTGACTACCGTATTTTCGCGACTATTGGGCGCACCTGACTATTAGGCGCACCCCCTAATTTCACCCAAAATCTTTGACGAAATCCATACATAAGACGCACCGCTGATAATCGCTATTGAGTCACTTGGAACCCTAAGTTAGGCGGGCAATTTTCGATGTCCTCCAAATATTCAACCGTGGGTTTGAAAACGGTGTCACAT
Organism: Notospermus geniculatus; assembly: GCA_002633025.1. Lineage (NCBI taxonomy): Eukaryota > Metazoa > Nemertea > Pilidiophora > Heteronemertea > Lineidae > Notospermus > Notospermus geniculatus. The sequence continues at coordinate 12,613 of NMRB01004126.1, forward strand.
TGTTTCAAGTAAAATTGGAAAAACCATGTACAGTGCTTTGTACACATCCATGAACATTATTTCTGCTTCTTGCTGGTTTATCCATTGATTGAGATTTTATTTCAAATTTTCTTTACTGAATATTGCTTCTTTACTCATGTATTTTGTGCTTATAATTGACCCGAATAAATACTTGTGATTTCTTGTTCATTGAACAGACCAGTTCAAGAATAATACACTGACTGCATTGCACATTGAATGCTGCATAGCAATGGTTACTACCACTCCAAGTCTGACCATGTCTTTTGTTTTCATTCATTTAGCCTGAAGCAATAGCTGGCTCATCTCGGATGAAAGGTGGAACGGCATCCAAGATTCTACTTGATACCATCCTTCTCAGGGCTCACTATATAAAAGCTAATCAAAGCAGGTGGGTGAATCAAGACTGTGTAATGAAACTAATGGGCTAATGGTACTTCCTCATTTCCATACCAAGTTTTCCTTAGCAGACAATATCTACTCTGACTGGGAGTCATCAGTATTCGCCCAAGTGCAGCACTCAACACTGAACTACAGTAAACTATGGTCTTGCCCTGTGCAGGAATCTTCAGGCAGTCCTTGACTGATAAACGATGTTCTCTTTCTTACAGTTTGGATGTCTCAGAAATGGTGCGATGCTACGAAAGTCTTTGCAAGCTCACATATCAGAAGCCAGCCGACATTGCCCGTTTAGGGGAGGAATGTGCCAGAAGGTATGAAAATAGTGTCAGTACCGGTAGTTTAGGGTTTCTGAATTGAACAGTCAAGACTTAGAACTAGCAGAAAATTTGGGTATTTCCACTCACCAACTCACAAACTGTTCAGCTGTTATCAACATACCGGTACTTGGAAATGAATGCATCAATCGCTTTAGGGCATTGTGATCAAACCTTTACCGCACTCAGTCATCTGACCCATCGACTTTTGCTTTTCAGTTTGAAATCAGGTGGTCATGTCTATTATGTCGGTGCGGGAACCCTTGGCATTATGGGTATGATTGATGCTGCTGAATGCCCAACAACCTTCTGCACCGGTGAGACTCTACATTTTTCTTGTGCATGACAAAAAGTTTTATTTCATTGTTGAGTAGCTGGAGAAAATTCACTCTTTCTCAAGTCAAACGAAATTGAAGAAGGCATATTTGCATCGCCGTAAGTTCTGTGAATTTTATGTTTTTTTTACCAGATCCTGCCAGTATTCGCTGTTTCATTGTCAATGGGTGGAAAGCGTTGAGGAACAGAGATGGTGATCTCTCAAGCAAGGTTAGTTAATTGCGGATCTTCAACCGAGTTTAGGTACATGTGGTCATCGTCACCTAATTGGCTGCTCACAGATTTGCAACACCATTTGGAAAGAGTAGATTTTTCGTGTGACCATTATTGAATTTCATTTCCAGGGCCCGCTGTTCCAGATTTCTTACTACGATTTTAAAGACAATCAACTTCCCAAACTTACTGCCAATGATTTTGTCATCATTCTCTCTAAAGGTTAGTGTTATCTGTCAGTCGTTGCAGCATTGTGTATTTAAGCCTAGCGCCATTTTTGGGACATGGGAATTGTTATGCAGATTGCTTGTAGTGGATTTTTCTGTTGTCGAGGATCCAGGAAGGAGCAGAGTTTCAGTTGATTATGTTTCAATCAACATCTCGGCTGATTTGTTTTCGATGAAGACTGTAAAGTCTAAGCCTTAACATCAGAAGATCTTATGTCATGAGTTTTTTCTTCTTCCAGATGGAGAAGTAAGGGGGATCGACGACATTCTGGCTTCTCCCTCAAAGGTTGCAATGTTGAATATGATGTCCGAGCATGCTGAGGTATGTTTTCCTATCTCCTGGTCCCTCTTGGAAAAACAGCTCACGGCTCAGTACTCTACATTTCAACATTGTCTTCCCTATCTGTTTTCAAGTGCAATATACTGGTATAACTTTTCAATCAATTTTCAGCAAATCAAACTGAGAGTTCTTGCAAGATTATGTTGCTGTGTCCAGGTCAGAGTCCATGACTTAAAGCTGCAGACCACAAATGGTACTGTCCTTGAGAAGTTCTTTATCGAGCGTCAGGAAGATGTAATCTGCAAGTTGGTGTGTAACGCTGCGACAACGATTGGGCACATCTTGCTTGCCAAGGTCTACAAGAACTACATGATATCATTCAAAGTCAGGTCAGTTGTACAGTGCACCCTGGCTCTTATGAACCTCGATTTTGCGAATTCCCGGATATTACGAACCCAACGTCTGGCTCCCAAAATTTCATGACATGTATTTAAATCCTCGCTATTACGAACTCCGCGTTAGTACGAACTTAACACTTGGACCCTGAAGGGTTCGTAATAGCGAGGGGGGACAGTATTCTTGCTTGTGGGATTGGATTTATCATCAAATTTTTGTCTACGCACAGCGTATTAATTGTTACAAATCTGAGGTCAGGAATTTCAGAACTGGAGAATCTTTCACAAACAAATGAATGTTAAAGTAATATTTCTCTACTACTGGCCTATTTTTCAACTGATGCCTTTGATTTTTCAGCAATGTGAAGTTGTTTACCCGTGCTCAACGCTTGATCAAAGTAAGCAACATAATTCTCTTCTGACTCATGCAAACAAGTCCAGATGCTTCATTGCCATTTTCAATCATTCTGCTTATTGTCATTGTCAAAATAAGAGTTCTCATGATCCACCATAGGCCTTGTACATTGTGTAATCACTTTTCTCTTCCAGGCCCTCTCCCTCTGCTCAGATGAAGATGCCAGGACATACCTCCAGCAAGCCATCTACTACGGTTCAGATGATTTAGAAATCAGTGAAGCGCCGGTATCCGTGAGCAGTCACATCCAAGAAGCAAAGAACAAAGACAATGTAAAGTTTGTCCCTCAAGATGTAGAACTAAGAACCTGACTTAGAATATTGATTTTTTCCCCCTTGTTTATTCTGTAGACAATACTGAGCAATTTGTAATGAAATACAAGTGCTCACTCATACCAGGTGTGAAGAAGTAGGCCTGGGAATAGAACCCAGGTCCATAGAGATGAGAGGCATCAATAATTGTTAGTGCCACTGAGAGAGCCTTTATGTTTTTTTTTGCATTTGAAACCATCTGGTGTGTTATTGGCAACTTTTTTATTGATTCTATCATATGAATATTTTTATTCGCCTTTGCCACTTCGTGACAAAAATACAAACTTCATGGTAGGAGAAACCGTCCTTTAATAATTTGATTCGATGATGTCATCCTTGGCCACAGTCGCACCTGCCTGGTACTTGAAAGTAATCGTTCTCTTTCAGGTTGTCCCAATAGCCATGACATCTGCTATCACTAAATGCTCAGTAAAGACTGCGCGGAAGCAGTTAAAAGCACATCCCGTTGTCAATTCAGCTATATGTTATGAAACTTCTGTTTGATGCCCCAGTATTTTCTGGTTTGCTGAAAAGTGATGCACCGTTTCGCAAAGGTTGGCTGAATTATCGGGCATTTCAGGTTCCTGTCTGTCTTGGTTGGGGTCGTGGTTTACATGGGAATTTAATCTGTTGTGGGACTCTGTTTTGAAATGTGTACTGCAAAAGAGGTGCTGGAATAAAATAGGTCTTGTAAGAGGTGGCTCCACTTTCACCTTCTATGGCAACACAACTTGAATGAATTTAGGCGTTAAAGGAATCAGTTTTTCATTTTGCTCACTTCAAGACTCTGGCTCTCACTGTTCTCTCTCCACTTCAATGGATGTTGTCCATGCATGTTTATGTCAGCTCTCTCCCTCATTAAACCTCGTACTCTTGGGTGATTGGTCAATTCCATTGGTATTTTCACTTCGGTATTGTGAATTTGGTTTAACTGAGTTGAGGCAGTTGAAAACACTTCACACTTTTTCCATTTGCCATTGAAGTGTACCATTTAAAATTTAGCTCCTTGTACACGTGTATGGTCAAATTTGCACTCAGACTACAAAATAAAGTTACACTTTCAGGAGAATTTATTCAACTTTACATGTATCTGTTCATCTCATAATACCCTTATATTCACTTTTCAGGTCGTTCCATTAGCTTTGATTCTTGCCCTTACAAGGTGTTCCTTGCAAGATGCAGAGGAGAAGTTGAAAAACGCTGTCAGTGTTCAAGCCGCAGTGAAGGAGTGCCTGGAAAGCAAGAGGTTTATAGATACAAGTCAGAGAAATGTGGTCAGGTTGAATGAAATATCAACAGCAGTCGTGTCATAATATCCGTTGTGATACAGTCTTGCATACTTTGTACTGGGTGTATCAAAGCAGCTGCTCTGTGCATTTTGCTGTAACCTGTACATGTAGTATGCAAACACAACAAGCAGTGATCCATTGGATAACAAATAATAAAACATTTATGTGGTTCTTTGGCCATGTACATTTCAGTATGTACCCTTGTAAGCATGATTACCAAACCCTCCTGACGATCCAAATAGATCGCTGCATTTCTTTGCTCACGGGTAGCAATATCAAGCCAGTATTATATTCATATTACAAATTGTCCTTGTGTTTTCTTTGATGTTGATGAACATCTTGTGATATGGTTCATAATTCTTCATATTGATCTGATCATTATTGTTTTTCAATGCAAATTGTTGAAATTGGAATAAAGTATCAATGCACAGGGTTCGTACAGGTCATTATAATCCTGGAAAGTTTTGGAAATTTGGACTTGTTATTTCCATGTCTGGAATGTCTTGGAATTTTGAGAAATCCTATTGATTTTTAGTAAGGGATCATGGAAATCTGCATGCATTGCAATTTGTGTTGAAAAAGTGCGTATTTTATTGGGTGTTTGACTGACAGTCTTGATCACCACGCAAATGTGCCAATTCCTATGTACACAGTGTGTTGGCTGGCTATGTCCGCATTTTGAGGCCAGGTGTCAAGTCTTGAATAAACCCTGCTGCCAAGCTGTCTTTCAGTCTTTGATTCCAGTGAGCTGTGATTACGTTTTGTCTGATTTAAATCCCATTCATTAGCTACATGATTATAACAGATTTGCCAACCTGGCTTGGTAGTAATTAGTGGAAACCTTGATCTGTAAACCTTGAGTTGAGTAGGTCTAATTGAAGTTTTCATGGAACTCGTGGAACCATCATTTCAATGTCAAGTATGTGGACTAAGGTGCTGTTCTGCATCAAAATTACCGAAAAACAGCCATGGAAATCTGGAAAATATCCCTTGGAAAAATGTGGAAAAGCCATGGAAATTTTAGTCTCAGGGGCTGTACGAACCCTGATGCAATACATGTACCGTACAACCAACTTTGTATTCCCAAAGTGCCAAATTTGAATTGACTCATTCTATACCAAATATCTGAGGAAGCATCACACTTTTTCTCCCTAATTTTAGGGTATTGTAAAATGTGAAATGACAGCTATGGTACTGAATGAGTTAGGAATTGAACATCTGGTTCAGTTTCAATAAACTTTTCAATATTAGTTGGTTTGTCCCTGTTCATCTTTTGTCTGCTGCTGTATTTTGGTGACTTGTCCATTCAGTCTGCTGAGAATTTATCCATTCAGGTTGCTCATACCTATCCATTTATGCTGCTCGCAACCTATCCATTTATGCTGCTCACAACTTATCCATTTATGCTGCTCACAACCTATCCATTTATGCTGCTCGCAACCTATCCATTTATGCTGCTCACAACTTATCCATTTATGCTGCTCACAACCTATCCATTTATGCTGCTCGCAACCTATCCATTTATAGTGCTCACAACTTATCCATTTATGCTGCTCACAACTTATTCATTTATGCTGCTCACAACTTATCCATGTATGCTGCTCGCAACTTATCCATGTATGCTGCTCACAGCTTATCCATTTATGCTGCTCAAAACCAGTCTCTGGCTGCAACAATTGTGATGAGTGATGCACTGAATTTGCTTGGGTCCCAGTGAGTATGGAACTGTAAAATACAACAAACACTGCAAAGTGACAATAGGTCATAAGTTCATAACTATAGGACATCTGTCTGTCTCCAACTCAACTGGAGTCGTACGACTGGGCCTGGCTCACTAATGAATGGCTGGTCTTCACCATTTCACTTCTGTGTGCTTGGCTGACATCCTCCTTTCATTAGCTCACAAGTATTCCACTTGGACTGCATCAGGTCATGTTTCAACTCACCATACACCAGCTGACTGGTCTCCAACAAATCTGCTGGTCAACAAGAGAGGGACATCGGAGCGATGTCAATGGTTTCCGATGTTTACTGTAGATGCAGGAACATGTATAATGTGTCACAGGGATATAGCTGCTCGCTAATTGTTGAAGATATGAACCAGTGCTGGTAACTGAGCTGCTTCTTCAAGGTCATTGCATAATCAGGAGTAGCATCCTGAGTGACCTAAGTACGTTGGTCCATAGTGCCAGGTAGGCTTTTAGACTGTAGTTATCGTCCTGAACATGTTTCTGTATCAGGACTGTTTAAGCTTGACCTTGACATTCCACCTTCATGGTCACTGCAAAAATTGAAAGATTATCCAGAAAAGTACTCGGTTTCAGGTCACTAGCAAGTTCTCTGTCGACGTCATCGACTATTCCAATATTACAGCTATATTTTAACGGTGACCTTGACCTCTGACCTCCAATGTCATTGCATAAATGAAAGAAGGGTCCTGGATAATTGAGGTATATGACTTGGATCCATGATGCTCACTGGTCTTCTGTCAGTTCTTGAGACAGCCAGAAAGGCCTACTCGTTCAATTTGAATTTGACCTTGACCTTGACCTCAAACACTCAAGGTCATTGCATAATCTGAAAGAGCATAAGTGATAACCCCTGAGAGTAAAGGTTTTAGGCTCCTTCCTACACCAGCTGTCGAGTTATTTCAGATTATCAAATTTACATATCGAATATCACCATGATATCACTAAATATCATGTGACCTGCAAACTCCAGGTGGACAATATTAGTAGCAATAACATACGTGAGTGACTATGATGGGGTACGGCATAGTTGTAGTCGCTATCTGGACGAGATCCTAAGATATCTCAAAATATCAAATTTGATATATCAATATCAATGTGATACAGACCCTGGAGATGAAAGTTGATGATCCCAGTAAGTTGCCCCGGTCCATGAACATGTGGATGGAACTTAATAGAACTGTTACTGGTGTAGGAGCCAAGTTACCAGCGCTTTAACAGAAAGGGATGGGCAAAATATCAACATTTGATATATCAATATCACCATGACCCAGATGTCTGAGACATGTAACAATGAGCTCATCGTGTAGCCAGGATCAAGTTACCTGGGGTGAGTTACTTTCAGGGCTGTAGCTGTTGCAGTGGCCGAGTTACAGGGCGGACAGACACACAGACGGACAGACAGACAGACAGACAGACAGACAGACAGATACACAGACAGACAGACAGACAGACAGACAGACAGACACCACGACCAACTACTATATGGTTTCCGATCTTGATGATCGGAAACCATAACTATAGCTTACTCATGAGCAGAAGAGGTTACTTGCTCATCAACGACTGGCTGTGACCAGCTCGCCATTCTCCAACTGGCACCGCCACAGTCACCCAGTCGTCTGGCTGAGCAATGACTTTCCTCCCTGATGTGCGCTTTTACCAACATCCGTCCGTTGGTTGGCTCACACCAGTATTCTGGTCGTCATCAGCTGACTTCACTTGCTCACGAATGACTGGTTGTCGACCACCCTCCATCTGGTCACCAGCCCCCCAGTTGACACTCTAACAGTTTCGATGTAACTCACTGGCCTCCAGCTACCAACGACCTGATCCGTCTGTCATCGGCCCATCACCAACTCGCCGACCACGTGAACCAAAGTCGCCAGCTGATCGTCATGAAAATGGTTGGGTCAACTAGCATGCCAGTTCACAGCAGACAACCAAGATCAACACTGCTGGTTACAGCTTGCTTTCCATTCACATGATGGTCAGAGGACACTAATTTGTCCCCGGACGTTTCGTGGGAATTCTTTCCTGGATATTTCGTCACCTGCGAGATTTCGGTCCTGGAGTGTTAGAGTGTTCGTCCCCGAGGACATATCGTCCGTGGACATTTCCCCAAGGACGTTTCTTCCCAGACATTTCGTCCCCAAAGACCTTTCGTCGCCAAGGAATTTTCGTCCTCGAAGACATTTTGTCCCCGGACATCTCGTCGCGAAAATCCTGGAGAGGTAATCTCCGGAGACGAGATTTCCGGGGATGAAACGTCCAGGGATGAAAGTGCCAGGGACGAACTCTCCATCTTCTGCAAGTGAGTCGGCACACAGTTTCCCTTCGCTTCTAGAGAGTCCATCACAGGTAATTTTGCGACTGACGCACTTCTGGTTATCCACGTGGAGGAAGCACGGCAGTGCGTTTGTATTTGGCGGTCTTTTCGCAAGGCGTCGGCCCGTCTTTATCATGTGGATTTTTTGAGACAAGATGAGACGCACAACAGACGTTTTCCTCAAAGGAACAGTCAAGCCATGATAGGCTTTCATGAATTCAGTTTTTTTCTCATTTTAATTCTCTGACTATTCATTTGATGACCTGATTTATCATAAAAGTGGCTGTCCTATTTATCATTCTCTGGCTGACGACTGTTCATGTCCTCGCCAGCCGGCACTGAATATGTTTACCCGTATATGAAATTATATGCAGAAAAGGATTTTATAGGTCGGTCGATATTCGAGAGGTTGATATTTGCACAACACACAACACAGTTACCGGGCGGTTGCTTTTATCTGTGTCGGCATCGTACCTGAATTCTCGGAGCGTCTGCGTTCACGTTCGCTGTACCTTTACCTTGCTCGGTCGAGGTCACCAGTTCTTCTTCCGACTGTTTGAAGGAGCGAAAGTAGCTAGGCCTAGCGCTTCAAGAACTGAGTCCACCACGTTCGCGGGACAAACTGGAAATTCGCCGGGTTGGTCAAAGGATTGCTTTCACAGGAATCAAGGGGCAAAAGCAGCGGCTTACGTTCTGACTTGACATTCTCGTTCATTTTATTTTCAAGGAAAATTTCAGAAATGGCGTCCGAGGCTCTTAAAAAAGCCGTGTGTGCAGAAGCAACTGATCAGCAAGAAGAGGACGATGACCCGGTAATAGGTGTACCACGCCTACTCTGGGTGAACGCGTCGCATGAAACGTTGAAAGAGGGGAAAGAGAGCGACCCTGTCCCTGGTGTCATCAGTACCGTTGTTGGACCGGAATGCAAGGACAAGCGGAAGAAAGTCCTCCTTCTCGTCGGTGATGGGAATTCTTGCATGGAAGCGTGGATCAACGGTGTAATCAACTACGTCTTAGGCGTGGAATTTGAGGAGGATTACCGTTTTATGTGGGTGAAAGATGATGTGGTATACAACTGGGTAAGGATTCAAACTCTCAACCACCAAGAAGGAGCCAAGATTGATTACAGCCTGGTCATCATTTACATCCCTTTGTATACTGCGGGAATGTTGTCGGAGCTTGACATCCCCGACGTTGATGAGTTTTACTACATGTGCGACGCTGAGGAAATTTGCAACAAAAAGCTGCTGAAAATGTTCGGGAGAGATATGAGCGGTCTGGGAAACAAATGGACCCTCTTGATCACTGGACATGGCATGGCGGCCCTCGAACACATCGCCAAGACTAAGGAGGATTTGAGGTCATACACGGGCCGGTATATCCTATTCCCTGACCCGAATTCAGTCTTGACCGCCGGACAAGATGACTTAGGAGGAGCGATGTTTTATAACACCTGCATGAAGGGTTATGACAAAATGTTTCAGCAGTAAATTTGCCGATGGAGCTGAACTCTTTGATACTAATGACAGAAAAGGCTTCTTCCACTTGGTAGTCGATGGAGTTGTTCAGGGCTATTTCAGCCGAGGACGAATGGCTGTTTGACAATGACAGGGCGAAGGCCAAGAGACAATGCCAAAATAACATTATCACAGTCAGGTTGACTGATAGTTTTCCGCCAGCAAAGGACCGGCGGACAAGTGGATGGTAGACTTGTGGAATTATTCAAGAAAATTTGTAACTGTGCCTTTTAGCAGAGACTTAGGATCATTATTTTAGTGTTTTGACGTTCTTCTTGGGTGGGCAAATAATCTACGACGCTTAAGTCCGTCCGGGGCCATCTCACGCCGGTGTGACATCAGCCAGTGTTTCTGCATGTCAGTGTTTCCCTTACTGTTTGGGAAAGCCATTGAGCTAGGAAATAGCCTAAACATAAACCACTCTTCTTTTAAATTTTGGGGTTCTTTGTATCAAATGCTTTATCTTCGAATATAGGTTAGAGGTAGGCCTAGGCCTATTTTAAATGTGAATTCTTTGATGTGCCATAAACCAATTTTGATTCTATACTGTGTTACATTTTATGCCTACCCCGGTCTTGCTTTGCATTCCTACCAAGATATTTGCTTGGTTTCAATTATTATGGCCTAATAAATAGCCTGCGCCTTTCATTCCTTCTTTTTACATTGGGCCTTGTGTCGTCGATTTGGAGGTGTCCTGATATGACTGTACTTTTGATGTTTTCTGAGGTGTCTTGATTAGAGAGATGTCACAATGACTGGACTTGGCTGCTCTCTGTTTGAGGTGTCTTGATTACAGACGTCACAATGACTGGACTTGGCTGCTCTCTGTTTGAAGTGTCTTGATTACAGACGTCACGACGACTGGACTTGGCTGCTCTCTGTTTGAGGTGTCTTGATTACAGATGTCACAATGACTGGACTTGGCTGCTCTCTGTTTGAGGTGTCTTGATTACAGACGTCACAATGACTGGACTTGGCTGCTCTCTGTTTGAAGTGTCTTGATTACAGACGTCACAATGACTGGACTTGGCTGCTCTCTGTTTGAGGTGTCTTGATTACAGACGTCACAATGACTGGACTTGGCTGCTCTCTGTTTGAAGTGTCTTGATTACTGACGTCAGAATGACTGGACTTGGCTGCTCTCTGTTGAGAGGTGTCCTGATTACAGACGTCATAATGACTGGACTTTTGCTGCTCTCTGTGGACTTGAGAGGCGTCCTCCTGGTATATCTATTACTCTAAAGGACTCCTTGTGAGAGGCATCCTGACAAATCATCCTCCCATAGCAGGGCTTTGGTCTCGTTCCTCTTCATACACTGGATGAAGAGGAGCAAGCTAAAAACCCCTGCTGTGGGAGGATGTGACAAATTGAATAGATATGACCAACTTAGAACTACTTTAGTTCGACCACTCAGGAATACTTTGGTGTCCTCCTGGTAGAGGTGACCACTGAGGTACCAGTGAACATGTGATACCAGTGAACATGCAATTGTTTTGATAGTACAGTAGAACCTCCCTATGAGGACATGTTTGGCTCTGACAAAATGCTGTCCTTAATTGAGAGATGGCCCGATTACAGAGGTAGAAATGAATAGCAGTGACCAATATGGGACTAAACTTGATGTCCTCAATAGAGGGTTGTCTTGTTGGCAGAGGGGTCCACTAAGGCATGTTCCATCAGGCCTATGTGACCTACTTGGCGGGTAAATTATTTCAACAACCTTTGAGCACTCTTGTTGTATATTTGTTGAGAATACACTGGGGTTACCTATGTAGTAGGTAGGAGGTTTTACACACTTCCCATGAAATAACTACATGTATTACAGAAGAAAGTAGATTTCAGTTCTTTTAATCAGAATATATACAAATAGATAAAAGCATGTACAAATGTTGTAAATTTAATTCAATGTACAAGTAGATGTAAGTATACAAAAAATTAAAATCATTGATCATCATTGTGGAATGTATACAAGTACCAGTACTGTCGTTACAACTAAAAACTAAAAAACTCCTGATTGTCATTTTGGTATGTGAACAGGGAAATTCCATGGTTTGTTTAAAAACAAATGAATGTGTCACCTGATATGTCATTTATTTTAAGGACAAGAACAGCCTACTTAAGTTTTCCAATGTCATACCAAAAATGCATGAGCTCGCTTATTGATTTTGGTCATACAGTACTTACAATCAAAAATTTACAGATACCCATTGCCTTTGAAAATTGTGAGGCAGTCTTGGAAAACCGTCGGATGTTGCTGACATGATCAACAAGGCCTGTGAGATTGCCTATGCATTGATCTGCTACTGATTTTTACCTGTTACGTAGTACATACATTTCAGCTATTGAAATCTGCGGGCTCACCAAGGCCATTAACACCTTCCTCAAATGGGACATCCGATCGGTTATACTGGACTGCCTCACAACTGCGTGTTTGAACATCCATTGTCCTAACTACATGTACGTAAAACACACCTTTTAGTTAATCAAGGTTTCACAAAACCACAAGGAATTAGATACATTCCTCATATACAACAAAAGCTGGGTTTACATGTGCTGACCCACTTCGGGTAGTAACCTCATTTTTCGGCTCTTCAAGGCATTGACTCCGGCGCTCTCTTTCTTGTTCTTTCCTGCAAGTGTCAAAAGTAAGAAATTAAAATCAGAGTTGCCTGCAGAAAACAAACTATTCTGACAATGTTTGAATTTGAAAATCAGAAACAGGCAAGGATTCAAGGGCCCCCTTTTTTGGAATAAATCTTTTAAACTGACCATGAAATTTTCTCATTTACAGGGGATCCACAATTTCGGAAAAGAGGGGGCGCACTGTGCTAGAAACATTGAAATCTGCGGTGAATTTCAATGATTTGCTCCAAATTTCATAATTTCATGGTCAATTTTACAGATTTGTTGGTCGAAAGAGGGGTTGTGCGCCAAGTGCACCCCCCTTGGTCTGTTGGATCCACGCCTGATTTGGAAGACTGTGTGGTACTGACCCATGAATGTGTTGATGTAGAGACCAGCCCTCCTTTCCATAACCCCTAGTTCGGCACAAGCTAACAGATGAAAACTTACGCTCTTTGTTCCATCTGTTTCCTTATTTCCTGTCGCCTTCTTTCATTGATTGGATAGAAGTAGAGAAAACCAAGACTGATAGCACAGCAAACGATCGGCACTGGTGCAATCAGCATCCTGAGTGTGAGGGCCACAGTTACTGGTTGAATCTGTCTTGAAGCATCATAACCGCTAAATCTGAAAACAGGAGTAACTTCATCTTGACCTCTAGTAAATACAAGTCCATTCTACATGTATAACATAATATCATAAAGGAATCAACCATAAAGGTTCAACTGACAAATTTAGCATTTTATAAATGTGGACAATATCCCTTTAAAACCCAACAGATTTGCATTCTGACGTTTCCGTGTGATAGGCAAGATCCTTCTGCACATTCACTGCTAATTTTGTTGAATTCCGACTAGTTGATCTTATGATACAAAAGGTCTGAATTAATGAGAACCCCACGAACGATGTGTGTTCAGGGTCATCGGTGTACATTTGAATAGGCTGACGTACATTTGTACATGGAACTCTAATTGTGCTGAAAATAGCCCAGTTATCGTCAGAAATGGAATTCAAAGCATCATGTTGGCAGGTTCATGTACCTCTTCACCACAAAAAAAGTTGAAGCTCGTGCCTATTACGTAAAGCCAAAATTCAGGCAGTGAGAGACATCTGGTGGCAACACAGGAAGTGTATCCCTCAGTAAGCTCATCGTTCGCAGTTAAACCTTTATGGTTGATTCCTTTATGATAATATGGACAAGTCCGGTTGAAATCAATTTAAGGAAATGACATCAATCTTAGATATCTGAAGGACAACCTGCCAATACGTTTGTCAAAAGTAAGTCACCGGTAGGCCTATCTGCTTGAAGTCAAGCCCCCCTGGGAGAGAAGCACCCAGGATATTGCTGCAGAAACCAACTTACCCAAGTGCTAACTGTGAAATTCCAAGAGAAACTCCCACGGATAACTTATTAAAGAAAACGTAGAAAGAGTAGAAAACAGCATCTTTTCGGTGTCCCTTCTTCAAACTGAAGTCATCTAGGACATCAGGTAGCATGGACCTGTAAGCGTAAGCAATCAGCAAAGTAAGCATCATTGGAACCCTGCTCAGTGCCTTGAAGGCTTGAGCATGAAAGGGATGGACAATTAGCCAACTGGTAGCAAAAATAGATATTTTTGCCGAAAAGGTAGTGATAAAGGAGTGGAGGTCCATGCTGTTAACATTGGGATAGTTGCAACTTCCATTAAATCATCAGACCAGTTGCAGAAGGATACACAATCAAGGAGAGGCAAAAACACTGGGACAAAACCTGGTTAACATGAAGCATGTTCATATTTTATGATCAAACAACTTGAAGAGGCATCCTGAGAACATCAGTTTGTGTGCGGTGACGAAGGGAGCAAGCACTAAGAACCCCTGATGTTCTCAGGATGTGAAGAGGGGTTACTACTTACCAAGGGAGTAAAAATGATGCTGAAACCACAAACCCGGCTAGGACCATACAGATGTACATACCAATTAGGTTTTTGGGTGGTAAGAAAAGTTGGATGTACAGGATGGGAGCGTACAGCTGAAATGAATTTGGGTTGATGACATTTAGGATTCTTATGTCACACATGATATGAAGTAGTATGTCAGGGGTTCTGGTACCGGTACCTTACCATGGACACAAGAAAGTTAGTGCTGAAATGATAGTCCCTGACAGGGCAGCGTAAACGTATATTAAATATGGAGTGTGCTCAGGGATCCAAAGGTTTGCATAAAGCAATGGGATAGCCAGCTGAAACAGTTACACAAGACTGGTTATTAATCTTAAATTTGACTTTTCCCCACACTGTGAAACACTTCTTTTCATTTGGCTCAGTCATTTCAACAGTTTCAGAACTGAGTCGGGGATAGCCCTATCCGTGATTTCAGCATGCTTCCATTCCATTGAACTTCCACAGTTGGAACATTTCTTAATTAACGATAGCTGTTTTAGTTTCAAGGGTGTCATCAAAAATAAGAGACGATACATACACGTAGATAGTCTATTCCCATACAATGTATACCGGTACTTACAACAATGGCAATAGCAAAGGCAGTCTTCTTCCCTATCTTTATGCTTAAGAACTGCCAAAGTGGCATGACAAGTATAGCCACAGCCTGAAAATGGCATGAAATAATTCGGTTACAATACTCCAGGAAGTGGAGATATGAAAGATGCAGTTGATATTACTTCAAAACCAAATCGGTAAAGTCCCTGATCACTAGGGAATGACAAATACAATGTACATGTAGTTGTGTTCAATGTACAGTATGTTCTTGACTGGGGATCGAACCCAAGACCGCTTACGCAACAGATGTTCAGGTTTCCACTCCCCCACTCTGATAGCCAGTGATAACGAACGCTTGTTTCAAATCTGTATACCCAAGGGATATCTATCCTTGCAAGTTGTCTCTAGGTTCATGTACCGTACCGCTTTGGTACATATGTGGCCCTTTGTAGGACAACTGCAAGTGGGAAGTTCTGAGCGTGCTCTACATACCACTAATGTGAATATACCCGTTGAAAAATGGGCACCTTCTTTTAGGGAGTGGGTGATATACAGTGCAAGGTTTCCTTGGACAATCTGGAATGAGCGAAGAGTTCAAAAGGCAAAATAACTTGAAAAAGATGGAAAGGGACATTTGAGGCGACTGACCTACCGGGTATGTTCTTTTAATTACCATAGATATCTAACTGTCTCTCCTGCTGGTTCACTCTAACCCACTAAAGCAATTGAGTTTACATTGCGTTTTGGTCAGGTCAGGAAAACTTTTGTAAAAAAAGTGTGAATAGATGCAAGTCAGCCTCACCTGAGTTCCCAATGAAACGAAGAGGAAGGTTAAAGTAAGCTTGACATATGGACCAAATGAGAAGACCATCTTCAAAGATCTGAAGAATGGTTCAGGCTTGTCTTCGACCACACCTGAAAGGGGATAAAATGTAGATTTTTTGGTGCCTTCCTTATTTATAGTTGGGTTTTGATAACTTGCACAGAAAATCAGACATTTGCTTGAATTCATCCCGTATCATGTGTTAATTCGGTCATACCTTTTCTCTCCTTCGTTCCAAAGAAAGTTATATAGATGCAAACGACATACACTCCAACGATAGCAGCTGAGGCATACATATATGAATTTTTCTGGAAGAAAAAAAAGGAAAAATACAAGCAATAGAATCATCAAGTTTTTTTCAGTTAGGCAACAGTGCAGCAGACTTTCATTCCAATGAATGCAGAGTGTCTGCCTGAAGACACAGAAATCTTCAAACGGCTCCTTTCATTTGGCCTCTCTACATCTACCATTACCGGTACCGGATAGGTAAAAAAGAGTTCATTATGAGGAGTTTATAACTCGAGAACTTTTCATAATACCAGCTACTTTCTCATAAGTTTGTGGTTTCAGCTCGCTGTCGAGTTGCTTGGTCATCATGTAACTTCATTTTCGACCTTTTTTTCTCAGTGCCAATGGCATTGGAGGAGCAGGAATGTGTTTATCATTTGAAAATGTGTTCATTCCATCCTACCTCAAGTTCATAATCTTCATCTGTCACAGGTTCGTAGGGTGGTTTGGAAGCTCGGCGGTATGGGTTCACCATGGCTCCCTGGACGGCAACACCAAAAAGCAGACCAGTCACCTCAGCAACCATCCCTAAATGAGGGTGAGTACCGGTATTCAAATAGAGTACAATCTCTTATTTATATGGGAAAGATTGTGAATGTTCTGATACATTTCACTTATTACGGACGAAAATGTGGAATTTCTATAAGAATGGTCATTGATCTTGAAGAAGAGTTGAGAAGATGCAAAGAGAAAGGTTCCAGCAAGACAGACCTGTCATGTTGAGAGGACTGCGCAGGTGTTGGGTAAATGTATATAAATGTGAAATAAATCGTATTGAGTGCTGCACAAGTTCCCCTGTCCTACCAAAGCACTTTTTACTCACTACTGTAGATGCTGCAAGGCTGTCCCTAATCTATTTGCAGAAATATAATATTAATATCTGACAAATTTCTGCTCTTTCTTAGTCTATCGATTGAACTTACTGAATGCTGTGCAACTGTCCCTATCCTTCTGTTTGTCACTGATGTACATGGTCAGTGATGTGTAAGGTACATGGACACACTGCAACATGATATATTGAAATATTCAGAAAACAAATTCAATCACGAAGATCTATGAACAGACGTAACAATGGCACTCTCCTCATCCACTATCATGGTTGCCACAGCAATCACAACAACACATTTAATGACTTTTAATGCCTTTTTAATGCCACGTCTAGGCATAAATTAATGCCAATTCACAACATCTTCGGGCTTCATATTCATTCGTTTTACATGTAATTTTCAGCAGCGATAAATATCAGACAGTCTAAAAAATGGCACTAAGTCAACCAACCTGCTCAGGGATGCATGATTGCCCTGCAGTGCAATCAATGCTCTGTCACCCAATCACTAATTGGCTTGGTCTAGAAGTGATTAGGCCTAAGGGCCTAACAGCGCGCTTGAGCAATGCTGTTTTGACACAACACCTACTAGGCTTAGGCCTAATTTAAGACCTTTTTAATGCCTCTGTTCACTTTGCAGTAAAAATAATGCCTTTTTAATGCCTTTAAAAAAGACAGAATGGAGATAATGACTTTTAATGCTTTTTAATGCCCTGTGGCAACCATGACTATATAAATTAAAGGAACATACTTCTAACTTCACTTTCATTCTTTTGCAGATCAAATGATGGTCTTGTCTTGGAGGAATTATGTCAGTATAATTCCTCCAAGGTCTTGTTAAATGCTATGCTGAGAATCTCAGGTCATTTACGGTCGTGCCCTTCTCTTAATGAACAAGTGCCAGGAAGGAAGCGGTTGTAAAGACCCTGCATGCGAAGATGGTTAATGCAACCTCTGGGAGAACTGCCAAGCGGACAGGATGGATAGGGATAGGGTAAGACCACTTACAGTTTCTGTCGTCATAAATCCACAATACATGAGCATGAAATACGCCACCTTAGCACCATCTGGGATATCAGGAGCATACCACAAGAAGAAGTAGAAAGCACATGAAAATGGGGGAGCAATCAGGATCCTGCAAAAGCATAATGTACAAGAAAAATACAAATAACAATGCCGGACCATTTTGACTAAGAAGGGTTGTGACATCGCTTCGTCCTCCAACTATGTAGTGTAGTCTTATGATATAGCCAATACCCCTGGGGTCCTGGATGGTGTCGGACAGGTGGTTCCTTAGCCAATACCGTGGGGGTTACAGGATGGTGTCGGACAGGCGGTTCCGAAATGTTGCAGGCAGGTTATGTGGTGGTTATCCTGAACGTTATTGAAGGGGAGGAGCATGGCGAAGCTCTGATGGTCAGGATGTAAGGTGGGTGAACTGACATGAATTGTGATTCCATCTGCCGGCTAGTTTCTGTCGAGTCCGATTGTGAACAGGTCCATGACTTGTTGCACTGCCTCATTCCCAACAAGACTCAATACCGCCAGGGAAAGATTCTGTTTTTTCAGCATGACTAGCTGGCAAATGGATTTTGGTGGTAGTCAGGCACGGCAAAGCGTTCATTCACATGCAATGATGTAATAACTTACTGATTCAAATGTCATGAAGCCACAGTAAACAAGAAAGTAATAGCCAAATTTGCCCCCGCTGTCAGATATGTCTGGGACATACCACAAGAAGAAATAGGTGACGCAAGCAAATGGCGGGGCAATCATGATCCTAAAATAAAAGGGGAAACCATCGTCACTTTTGTACTTCCATATCTCTGGAAGTAATGTCTTTCAAAGGTGTACCAACTGAAATTAAGAATGTTTCTCTTCAAACCCCATCATGATGCTCCCAGCTGGTGAAGGTTAACCATCTGCAGAAGAAAGCCAATCTTCATAATCATTTATGACTGTCTTATTGTTCACTTTGAATGATAACAAGACTACTAACTGAATCTCACCATGGTCTCATCTTGCCAAACCTCGTATTAGTCCTGCTGACTAGATAACCCACTAAGGGATCTGTGATGGCATCCCATGCTTTACCACTGAGGACAATCACCGACACATAAAATGGACTCAGCTGAAAAGAAATAGGAGAGGACATCAGTCTTGCTATTTTTTGATGGTTACATGATGAGATCCCATTCTGCTTTACCCATATACTGACAGTTTGCCTTTTGACTTTCCAGAGTTAATGTTGGTCTCTTTCTGTAACTGAAGACACCTCTTGTTCTCAATGCGAGGTTCTGCTATGCTTTTTCAAAGTGATCAGTTTTCTCACTCATTACCTCAGCAACTTCAAGGAGAAAAACTGATATGAAGAATCCTATAACATTTCCTGTAGTCTGGTAGGGGAGCCCACCGAGTGCGAAGCAAATCTTTCTCCAGACAGGAAGTGTTGGTCCATCATCCTGCTCTGGTTTGGTGGCAGTCTCCTTCTCCTCCATCACTGGTCTTTGTTCTGAGTCCTGAAAGAAATGAAAAGCTGCTTTAATGTGAAAGTTTCTTGGCCCTTTCACTATGCTCCCCTCCAATGGTAGGAGTGATTGGAACGCTTGTCAGGGCGATGTGTGTTTTTGGCTTCCACATGACAGCAGTCATGTTGATTCACCAGTCCATGATGTAGGCCTATGTCCTTTCTGTGATGTTGGTATATAAGTAGGGGCATGGAAGTATTATAAAGAGAAAACATTTACATTCCAATACCATACCCACCGACATAGTCTTTGATTTGTGACTGCTAAGACTGATTACACTGCTGTTGGCATTTATGGGTATCCCACTCCCCCACACACTTGCAGCTGTCCACAACTTCAGCAGCAAGCCAACATTCCAACAAATTCCACTCCAAAGCTATGACATCATGACATATCCATCAAGTATCAAAATGGAGTTAGATTCATCAGGAAGCTCTTCCCCGTGGACATAACCTGCTTATTACATGCCAATATCGCACAGGTGACAAATGATCATGTGGGGCAGGCCCCAGGCCTAATTAAGTCATCACTGACATAACTGATAATCTGACAGGACATGTCAAAACAAAAGCACATGGTTTTGTTTACATCACGTGACCACCAATGTCGTAAATTTTACGACATTAACCATCCAAATGGTGCAATTTATTTGGGCACAATTTATCTTATAATCGATATATCTTATATTAGTTACCACACTCTATCGAAAGAAGGGTAAAGATACATTTTGTATTGTCTAATAACTTTTCAATCACGCGAAAACACGTCGTTAACGTAAGTGGGAACTGTCCATAGACTCATGTGACATCATGGCGGCCAGGATAATCAGTTTGGATGTGAAAGACGTTCGTTTCCCTACTTCATTGCAAAGTGATGGGTCCGATGCCATGGTAAATACATCCTAGTTATTCCTTTATATGTGAAGGACATTTCTCATTGCTTGTGTTGACATGTTTTAGTTCGGCAATCGATTTTGCAGGGCTTTTCCCCGGTTGCCAGGCAAGGCACACTCTCTCTCATGATG
>NMRB01004127.1:18821-44534 GCA_002633025.1 Notospermus geniculatus
TATGCCAAATTTCGGTTCGATTTGACTTCAAGATGGCTGCCAGGCAGCCATCTTGAAAAATTGACTTTGGCCATATCTCATCAGTAGTAAATGTTATGATGTTTCAATGTTGTCTAAATATCTATGCAAGTATCCTGTACATTCCTGCTAAAATTTCAGCCCCAAGGAACATCACATGTGGCCACATCTTGAAAAGTAGAATTTTTGACATCTGTGACCTAGACAGGAAAGCAGTTTGTTCACAAATACCACTTGTGTTCAAAAATTGTACTCCTGGGTGCCACCAACTGAGTTTATGTCATTGAACTGATAATACTGATCAGATCATAAAATTATAAAAATACTTCTTGGTGTGTTCAGCTTTGTCGTATCTGTACTGATCCTTCAACATTCATCATAAGAGTCACAGTTTCACATTTAACCATGGAGACTTACCACAGAGGTGAGCACAATGGCCCTGGCCATTTCATTTCTGCTTATTCTGTTGCTTTCGTTCGCTTTTGCTGGAGAAAAATGAGGGGGAGTACTAGTCTTATCAGTACCTAGGCAGTATTCTTTGATATAATATCACAAAACGGCTTGTTTCTTGCATTTTTCACATTTTGGCACTCAGTCCAAGTTACTCAGTCCATTTGGACTCAGTCCATAGAATGGATACTACCATGTGTGATACGTCATTCAGAATCAATGACGTTGCTCTTCGGTCTGTTACTTACGCTAAAATAGTCAATTTCATCGATGAAATTCAACATGTTCCCGCTTGAATTTTCTTTCGAAAACATTCAGATATATTGAGTCAGTCCTTTACTTGATGATGAACGTGTAAAATTCGAAATTCAATTAATTGACTACTTCAGGAAAAATTAGGGCTAGAAGTAGGGTGTAGTTTCAGAATTAAATGGCAAATAACGTTGGCTTGACTTTCGACGTCATACTTTTAACTGAGTTGTTCTTCAGCGCCACGTCACGGACTATAGTACGTTTAAATCATCTGGAGCTCGATGGGAGGACCTTTGGTTGTCAGGCAGACCTTGGTATTGTTAGTGAAGTTTGGCTATTGAAGTGCGTTTTATTGACAGGACACTTCCAGCCAATCCCATGCCTATGCCTGTGTTCAATTTCGAATCAAGGCCTGGTTGCACGTTCTATTTCGAACCAAGGTTCAGCTGGTTAGAAAACAATGTGTGTTGGACCGTTTAGAGTAAACCCTAAGTCCATTGTTGTCCGGTTACTAGGGGTTTGATTGACATACGCCCATCGAGCTCCAGATGACTTAAATAGTTCCTCCGGTTCCTCACTGGACAGTGTTTCCATTACGGTATAGCATTAAAGCTACATGTAGCAAAGTGAGGTGAGGTGGGATGATGATGTGGTGTACATGTAGGAAAGACTTTCACCGATAAAGGTCAGGATGACATTCTTAATGGCAGGGCGAAAATCAAGTAGGCCTATCATAAAAACTGTAGGGCAGGCTATACTACCAGGCAGCAATTTTATGCCAGGAAAGTTTCTCCCAGTGATTCTAGCAATGTAATGACCCGCCAGTTAGCAATGCTTCACGACTAAAGAGGAAAGGTCGAGACAGACAGTTTTATCTGTGACAAGTCATAGCTAAGAAAACACCCGCTAAACTCCATACTACTGGACTGGTGATTCTATTCGAAAGCGTGTAATCGACACTGCCATCACAAGAAAGGATGATGAAATTCACTTGCGGATGTTAAATCATCCGGATATTTTTGCCTTTGCTGTTGGTATTATACTTATATATTTATAGCCTCCCCTACAGTTTTTATGGGAAATGAATGTCATCCTTTATCGTTATAAGCCTCTCATACACCTCGTCCTGGCGTAGCCTGGTTCCCTGGCCACCGTCCAGATGACCTTGGGTAGACGGAGGCCAGGCAGCAGCCGCTGAGCATGATTGAGAAGTGACGTCATTACACCGGGGATGACCTACTTTGGGCAGGAGACTAAGCCAGCCTACCGATTCTGAGTAATCGATTCGACCAAGTAAAAAATACTTCAGACTCATAAATGCTCGTTCTTTTCAGCAGTGTTGTATGTATCAAGTATCAGTTATCTAAATCCATATTTTGTTTTCTATTATTATTCCCGAATTCGCCCTATCAGACTAATTGACGCTATGAATCCCGAGGCCATACCCTTTACCAGGAATTCCTGGTCAAAACTCGCGGCCACTGCCTGGCCACCGTCTACGCAACGCCATCTAGACGGTGGCCAGGGAACCAGGCTAGCCCTGGCGTACTTCAGTGACTTGACTGAGCAGTGGGGTTCTTAACAAATGGGTTGTCACTCTCGACCAATGGTTTCTGGCATACAATACAGTGGTTTTCAGAGTGTTGCTTTCGTCTTTTTTCTGGTGGTTCTTGCGAGAGTTCTATCATGTCACTGTAATGATTTCTGTCGAATCAAACAAAAAAAACACTAAAAGATTCTTTACAGTGAGTAAATGATGTCAAGCAATGGGAATAGACTTAATACGATACGAAGACTCTGTCAAACCAGTTCACGCTAAAAGTTCCAAGACTTAATACTTTTACTTTTTTAGGTGAGCTCTGTCTACTGATATCAAAATTTGGTGAAAAATAGGAAGTTCTCAAAATTATCGAAATTTTGATAATCTCAAATATCTCACCAACCACTCAAGAGATATCGATGAAACAAAGGCCAAAATCCTTAGAAAGTTCCATCCTATCATAACTGCGATAAATTCACAAAAACGTTACATAATAAAAATGTTGGATTAATAAAAATTGGATTTCGTGGTGTCGTAAGAAAGAGGACATCATTAGGTAATAGGGAGGTTTCGCAAGCGCCCGGTTAGGCCATACGACGACGTTTATCTATTGTGTGGGTATACCCAAACAATAGATAAACGTCGTCGTATGGCCTAACCGGGCGCTTGCGAAACCTCCCTATTAAATGGTATTTGCCAAATTCCAAAATATTTAGCAATGTCCAAGAAATTAACAAATTAATCTCAGTTTCCGTTTTTTCAAACACACTGTAGATCCTGGTGGCTGTGGCGGAATTAGTAAATAATTCATTAGAACGTAATATAGAAAGATATTGTCCTGTTGCAGGAAGCAACAGTGACTTGGTTGAAAGTTTATCCAATACGGTGGCAAATTCGAAAACCATGTGCCCTCTGTATTGTACGATAGGGGACGAGGTATAAAATACAAGTTTAGAACTGCTGTTTTATAACTCGTCCCCGATCGTAAAATACGTATACTGTGTGCACAGGTTTGATGATGGAACCGAGGTTTAAAACATGTTACGGTTAGAAACTTAGTTTTTGCCCAGAAACTAAGTTTTTGCATCTAGAAACTTGGTTTTTGGACCAGAATGTTAGTTCTGGGGCATAATGACAGTTCCGGGGGACGCCGAACTAATGTTTCAGATTGGAAACTTAGTTTTTGCTCAGAAACTAAGTTTTTAGCCGCAGAAACTGAGTTTCTGGCCGTACCATCCATAAACTGAGTTTTTGCCGAGCAGAAACTAAGTTTTTGTCCATCTGATCTTGGAACTACAGTTCTGGAGTTGAAATAAGAGTTCCAAGAGCAAAACCCGAGTTATGCGAGCAAAAACTTAGTTTTTGGCCCTGTAAACTAAGTTTCCAGAGCAAAAACTTAGTTTATGGAATAAATGGACAAACCGCTTGCCATAGTCTCCACCATTTGTAATAAGACCGAAACGAGAGGTTGGTTGTTAATCTGGGATCCTTTATTCATAATCATTAAGTTACAACGTACTCCGTTCATTACATGGTCTAATCTCTTCTCTCTCTCTCTTTTCTTTCTCTCTCTGACTGAAATCTTCCTTCTATCCTTCGTTTTTTAGGACTTGGTTCAAGCAGCATTCCTTGCAAGCTCAGTCTAATGACCAAATTAAGCTACAGAATGTCGTTTGCTTTTAATCTCGTACCCAGAGATTAGTTACGATCGGCCGAGGTTGAAGGTCACTACACTAATCTCTGGAGACGGCTACGGACTACTTCGGGGTTTACAAGGCACGTGTGTTGCACACGGCGCATGAATATACCGTAGAATCACCTTTTTCCGGTCACTGTCAGATATGCAAGGCCTCTAAATATTCATTGGCTGTTCATGCCCCTTTTCGTGAGCGGCCAATGACAATTCGCCATGCAGTCCCAGTTGAAGTCACGCCACTGTGGCGATGACTCCGCGGTGTCGATTTCAATGACTGTGAGGGTATTAATCCTGACCCCATATGTCAAGATATCCCAAATCAATTCATCTGCGTCCAAGAAGAGATTACCATAGGCCTACAATGGTCAACGCGAACGCCGATGCAAATGGACCATTGTGCGGTCAGTAATCCGGGGCTACGTTCATGCATAATCATGACGAAGGTGTTTCCCATTGAACTTTGAAGTTTATAATGAAGTGACCGGAGAAAGGTGATTCTACCGTAATACTAATTTTTGACCGTTTCACCCCAAGTTTATATAGGGCGCAAAGTAGTGCTTTGTTTTTTCCTTAAAAATACAACAGATCCCTCATAAAAACCTTCCTAAGGACATTTTTGTGTATAAAATTTTATAGGCCTACTCAAATTATTTCAATGCATCTGCGGTCCAAAATCGGTCTAAAACTGCACGATGCCACAAATCACACGTAAGGCGTGAAATGGCCAGCCGTCTCCAGAGATTATTGGAGCGACATACAACCTCGGTCCAAGCGTAACTAATCTCTGGGTACGAGATTGATTTCCTTTAGTCTTTTTAGCATCGTACTTAGATATTTACCGGTAACGTTTTTTGTCACATACTTAGATATTTGTTTCTAAAAATAGAGCGTCCAAGATATGCCATTCGTTACCTGGATATTTGATATTGCTTCCTATCGTGACTATGTTTAGCTATTGACATGAGGTGCTTGGAATGCTGGTTAAACCAGTCCTAAACAACAAACCATACACTACTGGTTAACCCTTTCGGTTACAAGGCCATGCAACCCCAACCGAGTAAAACCAGGAATGCTGCCAGCCGGACAGTCTGGTTCCCTGATCTGCTGTACGGTGGCGCTGACTGATGGTGCGATACAGAGGTCAGGCAGGCGCCGCGTCAATACTGATCTAAAAATAGTGCCAATGGCACAGTGCCCGCTTGGTGAAGTGGGAATCATAGTACCTAAACCTTCAGGCCATATATGTACATTGTACATAATTATTCAATATGAAAATATTCCTTCGAAAACTGAAGACGCAAGGAGTGCACAGAAAGGCAAAGCAAAAATATTGGCCCATTTTTTGTTATTTGACCTATTTTCCCATCAAAATTAGGTTAAATCAAAAACCCGTTAGATATATGATGTAACACGATAAGATGTATCTATGGTTCAAATTTGAGCATCCTAGCTCAGATCGTTAGCGTAAAAGAGCCATTTTTCGTTTTTTCTCAAAACGCCCCCTAGTGGCCATAGTGGGAATTGCAGCACGCCCAAAATCGAACTTGGCCTAGATCTTGGGGCCATATATACACATATGCAATATGAAATCGATCCGTTGAAAACTGAAGACGCTAGAGTGCAGACAAGGCAAAATGTTACCCACTCACGCACGCACGACAGACCACCACTAAGGCATCTAAGCACAGCATAAGCCCTTTTGGCCTTCGGCCAAGCGGGCTAAAAATAGAACATTACTCATGGGCTGATTATTATGGGATATCGGGGTATCTTGAAACGAGTTGTACATCGCGTGTGAAAACTGTCAAAAGGCCGGGTGTTCTGTATGTTTTAGGTGTACCAGTATCGGCTTTGCCTCTGCATCAGCCTGTACAGGTATCGCAAGAGAGAAAATTCCGAAATTGAAGGGTCAAAACGCTGCACAACCGGCTTGATGGCCGATGTACCGAAATCACGTGACCTACTGACGTCACTGCAGATTATGTCAGGATTCTGACAATTTTACGCGGCGCCTGCCTGACCTCTGTATCGCAACATCAGTCAGCGCAACCATACAGCAGGGCAGGGAACCAGACTACCAGCCGGATACCCAACCCTACTCCTTATATCTTTTTCATTTTTCTCTTATTATTAGGAGGGGGTGGTACGATTTCCCATGCACATGCAGCGGAGTGTTGTCTCACTCCCCAGTAAAACCGGTGATGCGCTCAGGATGAGGAACCTGCACACTAACGTCACGACGTGGCGCTGCGAGCGTTTGTACCGAAGTCTCTGTTTTTCTAACGTTATTTCCATTTATTTCTGGCGTGAAAATAAACCATTTGTGTTGGTCGCCCAACAATAAAACTTACAACATCTTGTAGCAGATGAAATTTTCTTTTAATCTCATTCCTTTTTTTCTTAAAATGAAGAGATACAATGGCGATAAAAGCAACGTCTTTTGTGTCATTTTTCCTGTAGAAAAATGTACAGGCAATTTTTTCATGACGCAACGTCAGCACCTAATATGACGTCAATGACACCTAAAATGACGTCAATGACGTCGTTTCGGTACAAGCGCTCGCAGCGCCGACCTGTCGGTGAGCGGGTTCCCCATTAACAGGCCTACAGTATAACAACACATAAATTTTCCAGTATTTGACAAAGAAATTCACTTGTATATTCTAAATCTTCAGCATACATATTTCATTATTTGAGGCACAAAATTCACAAGATAGTTTCTTTCGGGATGATTGGTCAATTTGGATTAGCATAATTTCCTGTTTCGATCCTTAAGGCGGGGGACTACCTATGCCGACTTTATTGACGCTCTTTGAAAACAAGCGTCCTAACATATTCATGACAAAAAGTAACTAATTGATGTCAACAAAATGTTTTAGCTACAACCGTTATGCTTCCGTTCTGTGAAAGAATTGTTCATTTTGACCAATTACGATGGAGTTAATTAAGTTATAACAAGTTGTCAAAATTTGAGTTCGCAAACAATTTTGCAGACTTGGGATGCGACACATCAGTTTCCCACATAGTCTGTAACATACAGGCCTGATGCCTGCAGGGCCTAACGATCCGTTTTTTACGAAAGTACTTTCCATTTAAACCCCCACCTGGGCTATAAAAGGCAGAGAAAAATAGGTCACCAGTCATTTCCTGCCTGAGCACCACAGCGAGAGGTTCTCATAGTGCATCATGTCATGCATTATGGTACTATGCATTACAAGCTACCTGGATGAGTCATCACTTGAACCCAGGGCTCGAGATGTGGGGGTTTAATTGGTATAAACCATTTAATGCCAAAAACAGGCTCGATTTACAGTTTTTGAAATATTTCATATTCCCGACCAACTATCCAAAAAAGGCGATCGTGTTGCCCTAGAATGCACATATGGCAAAGCACCAGCGACAGAGCTGAACAATACCCGCAGTGGACACAAAAGAATTAGGGTCGGCACGTACACTGAAGATTGGTTTTCGAAAACAGCATAGCAGGGTGATCAGATTTAATCTGAATGTGAATGACTGGTCGTTTGACTAGCGCACAAAGGTCAGTTCCGTGGATTGCCACTAGGGAATGAGCTCAGCTATAGGTAGCCCCCCGCCTTAAAGATAATGTATCACGAGTATTTTAGCGGGCCGCGAAAATCATGATTGTTTATTTATACGTTTTGTTTGTTTGTGTCCAGTCTTCTGTGTCTTATGAGTAATTTGTTGGTGGCAAGCTCCTCTAGAAATTCTTTTGATACAGGAAGTATTCAATTTAGTAGGTTGGCGTGTCCCATAATTCCAGAATAACATAATGTAAACATCCATGTTTACAAACACTAAATGTAAACAAAGAAGTCATGATACATTATCTTTAACCTGTGTCTGCTGAGTCTAAAACGGCCACGTGAAACTCGTTGACGTCTATTGGGAATACAATCTAAATACCCCTCATTTCAAAATGTGATATGAACAAGACAAATTTGATAGTTCAGAAACCGATATACCCTCTAAAATCCAACAAAAAACTCTTTAAATAGGAATCCACAGCATTTCTGTTCGAAAATTTTCACACAAATAAAATAACATAATAGAATATGACTACACGCCAAATTTCAAACCTATTTCAAACCGGATGAGTAACTTCTCAACATTATATTTACCCGGATGAGTAGCTTCTCAATATTATTTGTCCGGATGAGTAAATCTCAATAATATTTGCCTGGATGAGTAGCTTCTCAATATTATTTGTCCGGATGAGTAAATCTCAATATTATTTGTCCGGATGAGCAGCTTCTCAATATTATTTGCCCGGATGAGTAGCTTCTCAATATTGAGTAAATTCTCAATATTATTTGTCCGGATGAGTAGCTTCTCAATATTATTTCTCCGGATGAGTAGCTTCTCAATATTATTTCTCCGGATGAGTAAATCTCAATAATATTTGCCCGGATGAGTAGCTTCTCAATATTATTTATCCGGATGAGTAGCTTCTCAATATTATTTCTCCGGATGAGTAGCTTCTCAATATTGAGTAAATTCTCAATATTATTTGTCCGGATGAGTAGCTTCTCAATATTATTTGTCCGGATGAGTAAATCTCAATAGTATTCCCCCGGATGAGTAGCTCTTCAATATTATTTGTCCGGATGAGTAGCTTCTCAATATTATTTGTCCGGATGAGTAAAGGCGCGGCTCCACATGACAGTTTTCTATCGAAAGTTTGCTGTCAGATAGTAAATGTCCAATGACTATCCCGTGGAAGTTGTTCAGCTAGTGATTGTATGACAGCAATAGATAACTGTCCGAAAGATTGTGGGATAGTCAATTTCTGTCGTGTGGAAGTGATCCTGATAGATTTTGTAACCTAGTAAAAAAAGTGTCAGACAGTCCTTTTATTGAATAGCACCTGCTCTATTTCGGGATAGAACTGTCGTACGGATCAGTGCGAGTTGTACACGAGAAAGGGCAGACAAATTTCATGTTGAAGTTGCGGAGGGGTTTGTTCAAAACCTGGCGTTGGCATTGGCATTGGCACTGGCAATGAAATGAAGTGGAAAATGATTCTGAACTTTATGCGTGACAATAAATCAAAAATGACTGATTTTAGAAGAATTATTCCTCTTTGCAATATAGAGACAGTTTGAAGAAACAGGATGCATGAAAAAGTCAGGCGAACGATTGTAAAAGAGATAAAGAGCAGGTGGGCGTGGTATGCACCGTACTGCTCCCTTTAAAGGAACCATTCATGTACCCAAAGCTTGTGCGTCCTCCTTTGCCTCCGCCGGCCTCGCAGTGTCAGGTAAACTTCAACCGCCGCGGCGACTTGTCTCCTTCTTGTAGGCAACATGCTGAATGAAGTCAGCTATCCCGTGGAAGGTAATAGACGGCTGTCAGACAGAAACTATTGACAATCCCTCCGTAAGTGGATGGGCCTTACGACAGTTGCTTTCGATAGAAACTATCTGGCTCGGTTCCAGAGCTCGTAGACAGTGACTATCGGCGATTTTCTCTGTCTAGTGGAAGGACTATGGATAGTTTTCTATCAACAGTTTTTCAATTACTATCCACAGTTTACTGTCATGTGGAGCCCCACCTCAAATCTCAATAATATTTGCCCGAATGAGTAGCTTCTCAATATTATTTGTCCGGATGAGTAAATCTCAATATTATTTGTCCCGGTGAGTAGCTTCTCAATATTATTTGTCCGGATGAGTAGCTTCTCAATATTATTTGTCCGGATGAGTAAATCTCAATTTTATTTGTCCGGATGAGTAAATCTCAATATTATTTCTCCGGATGAGTAGCTTCTCAATATTATTTGTCTGGATGAGTAAATCTCAATATTATTTGTCCGGATGAGTAAATCTCAATATTATTTGTCCGGATGAGTAGCTTCTCAATATTATTTGTCCGGATGAGTAAATCTCAATTTTATTTATCCGGATGAGTAGCTTCTCATAATATTTATCCGGATGAGTAGCTGCTCATAATATTTATTCGGATGAGTAGCATCTCATATTTTTTATCCGGATGAGTAGCTTCTCATAATATATATCCGTCAGTGTTCTAGCCAGAAATTTTTCCAAACAGGGCGGGATGACTGCATTTTCCTATGATTTTAAGGCCCTGGATTTTCAAACAGGGCGGGAGTGAAATTCAAACAGGGTGGTGTAATAGAAAATGCATTGCAAGTTACATTTTTAAACAGGGCGGTAAAATGACCTCTGAATTTTGAACAGGGTGGTACCGCCCTGTAAAACTGGCCTGACTAGAACACTGAGCTTCTCATAATATTTATCCGGATGAGTAGCATCTCAAAATACTTATCCGGATGAGTAGTATCTCATAACATTCATCCGGATGAGTAGCGGAATAAATCAGTGAATGATGACAGTCTTGATGAGCTCGCATTCGACTTGTTGTGGAAGAGGAAGACAGTACTCTTCCTCCACTGGTGCTCCCTCGGCTTGCACTGGCATGTCTCGGGTATCAGACACCTGAAATGATAGGCACATGTTGATAGGGTCGGGTTACCTGGGGGTAGGTCACGTTTCCAGGGTTGTAGCTGTAAAAGGAGCCATGAGGCTTCCTTTACACTATTACCCAGCCAAACAACTATTACCATTCAGTTCACATATCATGAGATAACAAAAAAATTCTTAAAAGAACACCTTAACCCCCATTAACTCATTTAAAATGCAATTTGTCTAATTCACCTAAAAATATCCTTACAGTACCTTGCACAATTGACCTCCCTTCCGCGCCGCGCACCATCCGCGTACTACATGCAGCGTCATGCACGTACCGTCCTCGTATCTTCCGAGGACGTGGCGCGGCGTCATGGAAGGCATGCAGTGAAGACGTAACGTCATTCACCCGACGTCACGCAACAGAGACGCGTGACGTACCCGTACCATACGTGATGAACTGAAGCCTACCTTCCTCGTCACGTACGGGGAAGGTACGCGGATTTAGGGAGGTCAATTGTGCCAGGTACTGTATGTCTAGTTTACCATTGTCTAAAATGACCATTGTCTAGATTACCATTGTCTAAAATGACTATTGTCTAACTCACCATTGTCTAATTTACTTTGTCTAAAATCCGTTGTCCAATTTACTTTTGTCTAATTTACCCGGATTCCAGTAAATTATACAAAAGTATCCAGTAAATTAGACAAAAGTAAATTAGACAACGGTACCGGTATTTTAGACAAATGTGAGATTTTCTTACTTTTTAATTTCAGCCTATTTTAAGTGGGGGTATTAGTTTATATTATACGGTATAACACCTAAAGTTTTTGTGAAAATCAGTCATCTGTAAGGTAATTAAAAATTAGTTGGGAAAAATGTTCCGAAAAAGAACATTCCCTTTCATCTTCGGGCCGAAATTCTGACTCTTGGCTACCGACTACGCTGTTCCGGATTATAGCATTACATAAAGACAAGCACTCTTCAGGTGCCTATAGAGAGTTTTCGCCTACAAATTATTTCAGTTACCCGTTATAAACCAATTAAGGTCTAAAAATGTCCTGATTCACGTTTTCTGGAACACGTGGAGATTTCACTCGTATATCACCAAAATCTCTCTATAGGCACCTGGAGGACCCAGAGTGAGGGAACTGGGCAAGGGGCTGTGTTGTGTGTTGGGGGTGTGTTGTTGGGGTCCCTGGGCTGTTTCCCTGGCTTCAGCGGACACGTTGATGTCCCTGAAGCCAGGGAAACAGTTCTTAATCTAGGTCATTATTGCTTTATGGGTAAAACCAGGTACTGCTATTGTTACGGCAGTTTTTGATACGTTTGCCATTAGGATTAGGGTTAGGGCCAGGCCCAGAGCGGAAATACTGACTGCCGTACCCCTAAGAACAGCCGTAATTCTCGGCTATCCTGTGCCTTAATTGAATGATTTATTTCGCATATGGTAGCAATTGCAACATCTTGAAAAATAACTTAATGAGGAGAAAAAAGAACAAAATACAAAAGATGATAAAAGAAGAAGAAAAGACAAAAAGGGAAAAAGCAGCGGACGGGATTCGAACCCGGGGCCCCTGGATTGCGAAGCAACGATCATTCCACCCTGAACCAACCAGACGTGCAACGCCGCCAAGACGTGCAACAGCAGTGACGTGCGCTACACCTCAGGTAGCAGTATACAGTTAGCCCAGGGCGTCTCGGTGGTCTTTTTCGTCTGCGCTTGCTGCGGCGCACCAATCTTCAGACAGGCACAAATCAATGTTCGTTGAGAAGAACTCCTTATTGTTATATATCAGTGGAAAGCACGAAACTTCATCTTAACGGAGGAGACAAATTTGAAGGATGCCACTTATCCAGCAAGGAGTAAAGGCTGGATTAGTAGGTTACCTTGGAGATCTGTCAACAGGCCAGAGCTGCATACACCAGGGGACGAGGGCAATGTTTGGGTGAAAATATTTCCAAAACTAGACACCAGATTTTAGCGAAAATCCATATCTGACTAGTAGAAATGTTGCAGATTTGAAATGTAAAAGAAAAAATATGGGTCGTCCTGCTCTTTTTTCTGCTCTTCACATCAACATATTTCCCACGCATTTTGCAGTTGCTGCCGGTGCAGCCATTTTCTGGAACCGGCCTAGACGACAGGCCCATTCACAGATGGCCATACACTGTCCTCATCCACAGATATGACAATATTTCAAATATTGACAGATCAGTATTGCTTCTACTATTCAAAAATCAAGCAACCGACGACAAACTCATAACAGTTGCGCCTACACACCTGGCACACCTCAATCAAAAGAAATCGCCTTTTTTATACGCACTATCGATGCGCTTTGGGTAAATCCGCGACGTCATTGTGACGTCATCAATTCATAAGTTCGGAATTAAATCTAAATTTACAAATAAACCGCTCGGCAAAGTGACTGATTTCGTCATCGATACAACCTTTCCAGTCTTCCTTAATTCTCATGCGAAGTTTCAGCGCTTAACTATGCCTTACAGGGTGTTTTTGGCATGCTGTTTGCCAGGATGGCCATTTTCTTATATAAGGCGAAATTCAGAGTCGGACCACCTGAGACGTTAGCAGCTTCGCTTTCTGGCCGCTGCGCGGCGTTCCGGGTCCATTGCGTCAAGTTTACTATCAGTTAAAACGGATACTTCATAAAAATCATCAGGGACCTTATAGTCCAGTTAATGTAAATAAAATAAGGACTCGCTTTGGGTCAAGTCGTTCCTGAGTTACAGCACTTTGATGATTTTCGGGTTACGCCACCTGGCGGCCATATTGGATGTCCGATCGGGCCGAAACTTCACATGGACATAAAGGTCATCTGCAGGGGGCCACATAGCACATTGGAACGCTTTGGGTTAAGGCATTCCTGAGTGACAGCACTTTGATGATTTTTGGGTTACGCCACCTGGTGGCCATGTTTGAAGTCAAATCAGGCCGAAATTTGACATGCATGTAAAGGTCATCCAGATGGAGGTAAATATCAAATTTGAGCACTCTGCGTCAAGCCGTTCCTGAGTAATAGCACTTACTTGATTTTCAGGTTACGCCACCTGGCGGCCATATTGGATGTCNTAAAAATTTGGAGACGATCCAGTCATTAGTTCAGGAGTTATTGCACTTTTTGTGTTTTTGGTTTTGGCCACCTGTAGGCCAAGCCAAGAATCGAATCAGACCGAAACTTGGTGTCATAGGTCATCTGACCTAGGGGTATATATGTACCAAGTTTCAGATCAATAGCTCCAGCGGTTACGAAACGTGCCCTGCTAACGGACAACGACGACGACGACGGACACCGCAGGACGATAAAAGCTCACGAGTGAGCTAATAAAAAATCGGGAAGTGCCCTTAATTAAGATCCTTCATTAACTTCCATTACAATATTTATGGCCTTCTATTACAAATTCATGTGTGCATGTGTGCAACTTTTTTCTCGTCCGTTTTAGACCCCATAAATGTATTACCAATAGATAGAAATATGGCACCTCTGAGTCAGATAGGCTTGATTAGAACATTATATGTGGTCGCTGTGTTGTAGAAATGATATATTTCTCATATTTTGCCCCAAATCAACAAATTTGCGGTTTTTGCAACAAATACGAATTAAATGATGTTCTAACCATGCCTACCTGACTAAGAGATGCCCATATTTCTATACGTATATCGGTAATACATTTATAGGGTCTAAAATGGACGAGAAAAAAGTTAGCCGTACATGCAGAGTTGAATTTGTAATACAAGGCCATAGATATTGTAATGCCAGTTAATGAAGGATCTTAATTAAGGGCACTTCCCGATTTTTTATTTTTTTAGATTTTTGGTATGATGTAGTCACGACCTTCCAAAATCACATACAAGTGAAAAGATTTCTGTTGCAATTTACAATTTACAATTTACAAATTACAATTTGACTGGACTATTATTCACGAAGCTTCCGTAACTTACGCGAGTGCGCAAACTATTGTCCTTTTGCGGACAACCTGTTGTTCACTATCAGCCTGACAAAGGATTTGCGTACCCTGAAAGTTACGGGAGCTTTGTGAATAAGGTCCCTGTTAGGTAGGTCTATCCCTTCACCTTATAAAACGGTGAATCTCCGATTCCATTTATAGACTACGGCGATCCCGATTTATTTAGCTAAAAAGGTTGATTTTATCTCAGCCAAATTTGAAGGAAAGTGCACAGGAATCTTCTCATCGCGAGAGAAAAATATTGGGCCGAATTTACAAAGGGTGTTTTAGCTTAATTGCTTTAAAGATAAATGCCTAGAAAAAGCTTTGTTTTGCTGCGTGTACGCTGCTTGATCGGCGGCATAAATACCCGCAGGATAATCACACGCGGTTAACATTCCTGCGTTTACGTCCACGAGGAGAGATGAATACTCTAAACAAGGCCTCTTGAGCGTTTAAATTTCTTTTGTCCTCCTAGAGTTAGACACAGGAAAGTTAACTATGGGTGATTATCCTGCGGGTAAACACCGGCGACCAAGCAGCGGACAGGTTGCAAAACAATGCTTTTCTAGGCCCTTAACCTGAATAACTAAGAATTTATTATAATAATAATAGTAATAAAACGGTATTTATATGGCGCAGTTCCAGTTCCAGCTCTGATCAGTTGGCGCAGATCAGATTTCACCCTTGTCCCTTAATTGTCTCCTGTGCGGTCATCCATGAAAACCAATCAAGCATGACTGGTACCAAAAGATGCAGGAAGAGTTGCTGCATAAGTACAAGCAAAAATATATTGTATATATTGGTACACAATAAAACAATGGGCCTTTTAAAAAGTGTCTAGTTTTTTTTACTCACTCTGTATGGTACCAATATGATACCAAGAACTTTATGCTTCATCAATTTTTTCTATGTGGTATTTTAATGGTACTCGTATGGTATTCCGCTGTATGGTATTTTTCTAGTACCCTAAGGCTTCCTTTACATTGAAGTATACGGTATACGAAAACGCCGGTGAACAATGGCTTCACGGTCGTGAATCCTCGGGAAGCCTTTGTTAATCGGTGTTTTCCTATACCGTATACTTCTATGTAACGGAAGCCTAATGCAAGTATCAATTCGTATCTTGTACCCCCCCCCTCCTCAAGGGTTCGACACCTTATCACCTCGGCAACAATTCTTAAGGGTAAAGCATCGACCTCATTTCACGAAATTTTAAAGAAGGATAGTCAAGTCATCACCACTTGTGCCAGGACTGGTCAAGACTATCGACTCGTTTTCACCATGAAGGTCAAAGAGTCCCATAGCCTAAGCTTCGACCCCTCTTCATCTTGAGTCTGTTTAACCCATTAACCCCTGACCTGCCGGGTTACACAACTTGGAAAAGGGACAGAAATCCTAGGCCTGCAGTCCACCCAACACATGGGAATTCATAGGAGAGTCTTATTCTGCCTAATTGGCAACTTAGCTTTTTCAAATAGATAGATTCAGTTGTTGTTGAGCATGCATATATGACAGGCCTACGTCGGCCGTCGTGAGATAGGCCTACAAAACCTTCCGCATAGGCCTACAGTCATGCTTTCAGACAAGAAGAAAAGGTTCTAACCACAGCATGCCCAAAGACATTAGCAAGCCAGACGGTAGGCCTACTATGATCAATTTCCCGGCGTGAGTTTGCTTCGACACTCCATCGACGTTTCTTCGCCAAGTCCACGCAAATCCTTCGACAAGTTATCATTTGGGAGTTTGCATGTCCCACTTAAGACTTCGACGCCGGTTCACGGAAATCTCTAAGATTATCGCTCAAGCTTCACCACTCAAGGAAAAAATTACCCTTAAGCAACGCCAAGATTCGGCGTCGAATCTTGTCGAACCTTGAGGAGGGGGGGTACAAGATACGAATTGATACTTGCATAAGGCCCCTATTACATAGAAATATACGGTATACGAAAACGCCGGTTAACAAAGGCTTCTCGAGGATTCACGACCGTGAAGCCATTGTTAACCGGCGTTTTCGTATACCATATACTTCTATGTAAAGGGGCCTAAATATGGTATTCCAATTTTCGGCCGTTTGTGGTGGGCCATATGGGATGTTCAAAGGTAACCACGGAGGGTAACTCTTAAAATTCTTGCAAACAGTGAAGTTTTGTCAAGACTTTTTAAGTTTTGATTGTGAAAAGACTTCTCTGGAAGTGTATGTTTTCTGTTAAGACCGCCCCATCTCAATGGGGCGGTCTTCATTGTTTTTACTGAATTTCTCTGGATCTCTCTCTCTTTCCATCCAATCTGTGGTTTCAGCAGGATAACTCAAAAACTATGTCTTCTATCGCGCCGAAAGTTTCAGGAATAATAGATATGCACATACATGTAACACAGAACCCTATTGATTCTTGGTGTCATCCGAATACAATAAAGTGTGAAAGGGGCTGTATACTTAAGGTTGAATTGTCCCAAATAAATTTTTGATTATTTATAATAAAGTGACAAAACCCATTTTCACAGGGTGATTAGTTAAGAGGTTAAACTAGATTATAAGAATGAAAAATTGGCAAATTTCCCGTTATTTCAACTGAAACAAAAGACCTTTGCAAAATGTCATTAAAGTAGTAGAAATACACAAGTCCTTAAAATGCCGTTTACAACACATGTTAAATACATTGTATACTTTGTATTAAAAAGGTTACATTTGTTTATGACCTTTGCCGTTCATGAAAATAATGACAAATAACACCAATATCCTCTCAACTTTGGCAATTTGTTCAACTCTAGCAGTGGGGGCATCACAGAACAGCCTTTCATGGCTATGGCTTGTTAAGCACAGGCAGTCAGGTGTGAGGCATACTATAGTCGAAGTCAACCTTACTTCAACAGGGGCAGAATGTCAGGCCTGTGCAACAGACACCATATAAACACAATGATTAAACCACAAACCACAGTATTCACTAGCTGACTGAGCACAACCTTGGATTTGCCTCATGGAAAGTAAACCAAGTTACCCTAACATCATTAGGTAACTGCGACATGGATTATTTTCCACTGACTTGTGTTGGTTTTCAAGTTTGGTATGTTGCCCTTGTTAAGTGTGTTTAACAAGCCATAGCCATGAAAGGCTGTTGTATGATGCCCCCACTGCTAGAGTTGAACAAATTGCCAACGTTGAGAGGATATTGGTGTTACATGTCATTATTTTCATGAAAGGCAAAGGATATAAACAAATGTAACCTTATAAATACAAAGTATACAATGTATTTAACATGTGTTGTAAACGGCATTTTAAGGACTTGTGTATTTCTACTACTTTAATGACATTTTGCAAAGGTCTTTTGTTTCAGTTGAAATAACGGGAAATTTGCCAATTTTTCATTCTTATAATCTAGTTTAACCTCTTAACTAATCACCCTGTGAAAATGGGTTTTGTCACTTTATTATAAATAATCAAAAATTTATTTGGGACAATTCAACCTTAAGTATACAGCCCCTTTTGATGAAATTTATTGTTCTATCGCATGTATCAATGCGTGTAGCAACTGACTTGTGCTGCCCCCTGAGCTAAGCAGAAGGAACTACGAATTACTTTTTAAAGCTGTTGGGGCCTTGTGCTATCCATCTATTTTAGAACCACGAGATGACCAATATCTCGTAATCCGGCACGTTGGAATGGAATGCTGTGATGAGTATTTCGTCATCCGTCTTTAACGAGGTTAAATAATCTATATTTTGTACAATTTGACATAATAAAAGGAGTCGTCCTCCAGAAATTTCGCAAAATTTGACAGTGACAAAAATAAATCATGTCAATTTGGCTTTCATTTCAATGCGCATTTTGTATTGATCTTTCTGTATGTTAAAAGTTTATGATCTCTTGATCCTGTCTATTGAACATCTTTCTTCGCAGCATAGTTATCAGTGAACTCGGTCCAATCTCCTAATATCCAAGGGTGGTCTTCAAATTGACTGACAAGTCAATTTTTAGTCATTTAATTGGTTTTACCATAAAAACTATTAGTGTGATATTCTCGCTCATAACTGCAGACCAACTGCAACTAACATCAGAAATGATAAGTGTCTAGAGCGAAAAAGAATCTTATAGATTTATAAATCAGAACATTTAAGTCCACGTTTTTTTCAATAGGAAAAGTTTTTTTTCATTCTCATCCCTTGTACCATAGGAATACCATAGAACCATAAGAAACCATAGTACCATACATGGGAACCTTAAGTGCCGTAAAAAATACCATAGTACCATAAAATACAATAGTACCATAAATGGGAACCATAAATTAATACCGTAAAATACTATGTATAGGTATACCATAGGATACCACAGGATACCATAAGGTACCATATAGGCATTTTTTTTAATTAGGAAGGAAATCGCTGAACAACCAACCATCACTAGCCTATACCAAAGCGGCCCATACACGTCTAATAATCATTGCACAATATGAGGATCAAAATGGGCAATATTACTACCAATCTTTCTTCTACCCGTCAATGCCAGAAGCACATGCCCCTATTTTGGGCCTCATATTGTGCAATAATATTGATCGTGTCTGGGCCGCTTAAAGCAGTCCATCCACGTACAATAGTATTGCACAATATGGGGCCCAGAATAGGTGTCATGTATTTCTGGCATAATGGATGGAAGAAAGATTGGCAATAATATTGCTCATTTTTACCCTCATATTGTGCAATAATATTGCACGGTGGATAGGCCGCTTTAGACTCCTCACCTGCGTGCCTGTTGTAGTGGACATAGGCGCTATTGCTGACGAAAGAAATTTCGGAACATCAACTTCAGAATGTAGAATGTCAACTTGGCT
The DNA here is from genome assembly GCA_002633025.1 of Notospermus geniculatus. NCBI lineage: Eukaryota > Metazoa > Nemertea > Pilidiophora > Heteronemertea > Lineidae > Notospermus > Notospermus geniculatus. Next base: position 38,020 of record NMRB01004127.1, read on the forward strand.
CTAACCCTAAAATCAATGAGCATGTGGTCAGACTACGTCACGATGAAGATTGTGTATGTGTATGTGTAGGCCTAGAGCCTAATCTCTCAATCAATATGAACGGAATCAAAAATAGACCTATTTTTTTATTCCGGAATGGAATAAACACAGCTGTTCCATGACAAAGCGTGTTCAACAACAACAAAATGGGCCGTGTTCTAGAAGCTTCCTAATGGCCGCTCCACACTATCAAATTTTTCATCCAATTTTCTAAATATGCTCAATAAAGTCCTACATGCAGGTTTATACATTGAAGCCCCAATAGGCCCGGAATCTGAATTTCTAAATGAAATGGTCCATGGACCATGTGCTCACCCGTTTGGACATAATAGTGTAATGACAGAGAGAGGTACATGTCAGTATGAGCAATCTGGGTCAAGTCATTCCCAAGTTGCAGGACTTCAATGATTTTTGGGTTATGCCACCTGGCGGCCATATTGGATGTCCGATCGGGCCAAAACTTCACATCTAGAGGGAGCCACATAGCACATTTGAGCACTCTGGCTCAAGTCGTTCCTGAGTTATAGCACATTTGATTTTCGGGTTACGCCACCTGGCGGCCATATTGGACGTTTAATCAGGCCGAAATTTGACGTGCTTGTAAAGGTCATCTAGAGGGAGGTAAATATCAAGTTTGACCACTCTGGGTCAAGCCGTTTCTGAGTTATAGCACTTGGATGATTTTCAGGTTACGCCACCTGGCGGCCATATTGGATGTCCGATCGGGCCGAAACTCGGTATTTTTGAAGGTACCGGTACCCCTCTAAGATATGAAGACGCTCGGTGAAATAATGAAGAACTGTGACAGGTTCGTTACTTTTGTAGAACTTCGACCTCTGTGACCTTGAAATGTAGGTCAAATCAAAAACCCATTACGTATGTTATGTATCCTAATTAGATACACCGACGATAAAACTTTGGAGATGATCCAGTCATTAGTTCAGGAGTTATTGCACTTTTTGTGTTTTTGGTTTTCATCTCCTGGAGGCCAAGCCAAGAATCGAATCGGGCCGAAACTTGGTGCCATAGGTCATCTGACCTAGGGGTATATACGTATGTACCAAGTTTCAGATCAATAGCTCCAGCGGTTACGAAACGTGCCCTGCTAACGGACGACAGACGACGACGGACGCTGCACCACGACAAAAGCTCACGGGTGAGCTTAAAATTGGATGAAAAATTTAATCGTGTGGAGCGGCCCTTAAAGCCCGCTGTCCACTTAGGGTTGTTCTAGTAGGCCCCCACTAAGAATTATAAATGAGGGCCACAAGGGTGATTTCGGTCATAGGCCACCAATTGTCTAGCTCAAATGCATTGAACACCCATTTAAACCCCTTTTATAAATTATTAGTACCAGAAAAATCTTAAGTGGACAGCGGGATTAAAGATAATGTATCACGACTTCATTGTTTACATTCAATGTTTGTAAACATGGATGTTTATATTATGTTATTTTGGACTTTTTGGACATGCCAACCAACCAAATTGAATACTTTCGGTGTCAAAAGAATTTCTAGACGGGCATGCCACCAAAAATTACTCATAAGACAAAGAAAGACTGGACACAAATAAACAAGTTGTAAATAAACAATGATTTTCGTGGCCCACGAAAATACCCGTGATACATTATCTTTAACGCTGTGCAGAGGCGGCTCGAGCTTTGTCACAAATTCGGGTATAGGGGTACTAATAGGCCTACTATAATATATTAAAAAAGAGATCATTATTTATATACTATAGGACTATTACCCCTAACGTACATTTTACCCCAATTTGTGACAAAGCTCGCACTACTGCGTGCACGATTTCTTAAAATCACCTTAAAACCATCTTAAAACCTACTTAAAATCACACCCCCTACTTAATTATAACCTTAATTTTTGTTTAACACATTTTAAGGATATCCTTAATTATTTTGGAATCCTACTTACTTTTCTCTCCAATCACCTTAATTTCTCTTAATTTTCAAACGTTGCCCCTTAATTTGATTGGCCTTACTGCTCTCGTTACACTTGGCCCCTTAATTTTTGTTCGGAAAAATTTCATGATNAGTAGCCAAGTAAGTAGGGCAGCTGTGAAACCATCTTAAAATATCACCTTAAAAAAGTAAGGCGATTTTAAGTAGGTTTTAAGGGTTTTGCATGCAGTAGTGTCGGGCCGCCTGTGGACTGAATGCCTCAGTCTAGACCGAACACTGTCCTGATTAAAAATACTAGGACAGACGCAAGCAAATGCATAAAACCATCATGGCGCATTCGGAACGACCTGAGGCGAACTGCTTATCTGTCCACTGGGCAGCGCATTTCACCTGGGACACAAGTCCAAGGCAGCCATATTGTTTATCAACAAACCAACGTGACCGACCGTGGGACTATTTTGGCCGAATTTTGGCCTGTTAAGATGTTCAACCTTATTTGCTGGATTATTTGAGCAATATTATATAATATTATATATAAACTTACTGGTATCTCACCGAATCTGCCAATTATTGATCAATAACGCAACGTTTTTGCGTGCCCTATTTTGTTCATGCGCAGGTGTGATGAGGCGAACCGCATCTGAACTCCCACAAACGGGCAGCAATCGTTGCGCGTTCAAGATGGCTGCCTTGGAATTGTGTCCGAGGGGAAATGCAAGTGTCTACGGAAATTGCCGAGCAGTTGCCTTCGGAAGTACCGAATGCATCTTGGCGCCCGCTGATCTATAGCTCGGGGAAGCCCTCCCATACCCTGCAGGCAAAATAGCAATTTTATCACCGTTCACTGCCCGTTTCAGGCATTTAGCTTGCATGGATTTTAGGCAGCAGTAAGCTGTTTGCCTTCTTTCATTCACCTGAGCTAAAGCCAAATTTGATCTCAAGCAAAAATCTATGTTTTCTGAAATTTACTCATGATTTACGAGATCATGCCTAAGTTGTGGGAGCCGCCATCTTGTCAATGTCACATGACCCAATTTTGCTCTTGGAGCTGTAGAATGACGTCACTCGTCGGGAATCCGCCGTAGATCATTTGCTTTCACCGGTCTTCGAATGCAAGCTGCACAGAAGACCGGGTACCAGTCAAGCCTCAGTCCAGTCAGTTCCCGGAAGTGTCTATACTTACTTGGCCACCAGTTCTTCTATGCATGCACTTCGTCAATATCAGGGCTTGACAAAATCCAGGAATGAGGTAGACCATCCAAGATTTCTGTCAGAAAAAGTTCAATTTATGTCACTCAGACAAATAGGCTAAGAGAAAGGCAGAAAATCCAGGTCCAAATATTGAACGGTTTTTCATTCAAAATATAAAAGGAAGTGGTTATTTGGCAAGCAAATGCTTGCCGAATTACAGAAATTTGGTCTTAGATGGCAAGCAGACAATAATGAATATTAATTAGACCCCATTAATTATGCAAACAGAAGATGAAGATGGCGTCCTCCGACTCGCCGTCGCAGCCCTCGCCAAAAGGCATCGAAAAGTTGCGATTGGGAGCAGGCTATGCCTCCAACGAAGATTTTAAGACGGCGTTAAAGGCATCGAACTGTTTATTTGCACAGTTTAACCTGCTGTGTATGCAGTAAGCGTATAGTCTTGGATGCACGTCTAGCTCATTAATTATGCAGCGCTCCCAGAGCAGCTGGCCGAGGGCAGAAGATATCGTTTAGTGGAGGGGGCCTTGTGGAAAGGAGCCACCTACAAGCGATTTTCAGAAGAAAGTGGTTATTTATCGACCCTGGCTTGCCAAACAGTACGCCAAGTTTGGCTTAAAGGGCCTCTAGAGGCAGCTCGCCATTAGGCTACTATCAGTACCGGTTCTTCGGCCAGGCGGCGCCACTTTAACGTAATAATCACTGGTACGAGGTATTCAACCTGGGTTTTCCCCGGGGTTTTCCCCTGCCATGCTGGCTGCCTCTAGAGGCCCTTTAAAACGACGAGTTACCTGCATTGTCCTGAACCACTTAATTGTGGTCCATAAATTGTGGTGTAACCGAAACATCCCCGGGGTAAGCACGGGGATTCATGTAGTGTAACCACTACTATTGTTAGTTATGGTTGTAGTTATTACATGTACTTACATGTAACCTCCTGGGCCCCTAAAACCCTTGCTCCTGTCTAATACGAGTTAACTACAAGTAAAGTATTGGTAAATTAAGGGGAATTCCGAATGGGGATTCCCCAATGGTTCATTGAAACAGTACCAGGCAATCATTCCTTGAACCAGTTCCAGACAGCGATTCTGTATAAAATTCAATCTATAAACATGGCTGGGAGTAAAAAATAAAAGTGGAAAATAAGAAGTGGGAATTTTTGGCATTTTGCGCGAATTTTTCAATTTGTCAAATTGGGAGAGATTTTTTCCCCGTTTCAGACCTGCCAAGGGTGTTCTGATGCCTTGCCTTGCTGGAGCATGGGCAAGATTTTGCTGGAGAATGGGCCATTTTGAGGTTGCCTTGCTCGAGCATCTGAATCGTGGTAGACTTTCAAAGATTTGCACAAAACCAGCATTTGCTGTAAAAATTTTGCTGTTAAAACTTTTTACAGCAAATGTTGGCAGCAGAGTAACACAGCACTTTTCTGTATTTTAACAGCACCCGTTTGCTGTATTTTGACAGCAAAATGGTATAAATTCTGCAAAAAATGCTGTATTTAAAACTGAGAAACTGTAATCTTGCTGTTAATTTCCAGTAAAAAAACAGCAGTTTGCAGTAAAATGAATTTTACAGCAACCATGCAGTGAAAATTCTGCTGTAAATTAACTGTAAATTTACAGATATTACAGACATTTTTAACAGTGAAGGGCAGCGATTGGTCAGATAGCATTGGTCAGATAGCATTGGTCAGATAGCATTGGCGGTAAAACACTGAATACAGAATCAAACCACAGATGGTGCGAGCCCTGCCTGAGCAGACGACAGTCAGCAAAGGCGGTTGGAAAACGCTGTTTGTGAAATAGAGAAACAATTTTTCTGAAGAGCTTCACTTTTGGGGGAAATGCATGAGATTACACACAGTTCGGGAGTGCGGGAGAACAGGTCTAGCGTCCAATGGAAATACCTAGTAAGTCACATTTTTGGAAAAAATGAGTTAAGGCCAAATTTGTACTTACTAGGTATTGTTTCATCATAATAAACAGTTTTTGTTTGCAAAATGTTCGCCAAAGCCTCTGAAAGACAGTGGTGCACTTACTCCGTTTTTACGTCTAAGTCATCAGAACTGTGACTTACTACGTTTTTACCTTTGCAAATCCAGCATGAAATCAGAGGTAAAACATAGAAAATTGCATTTAATCCTGTTGTATGACATATTTTTAATTAGGAGTGTTTTCCACAACAAAACTCTTCCAAGTTGTCATTCCACATAAACCGATTTTTCTCGAAAACAACAAAATANCTTCCAAGTTGTCATTCCACATAAACCGATTTTTCTCGAAAACAACAAAATATGACATACTAGGTATTTCCATTGGACGCTAGAGGTGCAAGTGCATGAGTCTCCCGCAGAATGCGTGAGACTTGGAGGTCTGTCATTTTGAGCAACTTTGACCAACTTGTGACCACATTTTTTTTCGCCATGATTCCAGTTTACGTTTTGTGCAACGTAAACTTGAAAAAGGGGCCACAAACTTTGTTTAAAAACATCATTTCTTGACCAAAAGTGAACAATTTTTTTACTCTCATCAAGAGATGAATACGTACTTGTATCCTTCTAAGCAAGAAAGATGTTTTTTCAAAAGTGGTCGGAAGATGGCCAGGATGGATAAAAAGTCATCACAGTAATTTTGCGAAAAAGAACTTTGTCGTCGCTTAGACAAGCCCCTATTCATAAACACAGGGACCTAGGGTTAGGATTATAACCCTCAATTAGGATTAGTAAAAGTAAAGTCGCCTCCGTTTCCGTTTACTTTTATAGTGCTTTTCAGAATGTCCAGTCATTTTTGCACTCATTTGACCTTGCAATACCTAACCACAAGCCACAAATTGACCAGTTACGTTATGTGCATGCCAATAAACGGCTGATCGACTTCTAATAGGACCTTGTTCAGGTGTATACGATGATTCAAGATAATCATGCAATCATGCACACGTAACTGGCCAATTTGTGGTTTGTGGTTAGGTTCCATTGCAAGGTAGTGAGTGCAAAAATGACTGGACATTCTGAAAAGCACTTTACTGCCATTTTTTGTGTCGTTTGTTGTGCTCTATGTTGGATCTTGCCATTCTATGCATTGTTACTGTACATGTACGTACGTAATGTCATCTACATCTACATGTACAATCGATCGTATTAAATCCATGACGGCAACACTCAAACTTCAATATAAATACAAAGCCAGTCACCAAATCCTGATATAAGACATCACAATGAAGTCAATGCTGGGTCAATTCAAAGAATTAACAAAAATGACATTTATACTTACCGGTACTAATCCTCGTGAATTTGACGGTACCTACGTACTTCGGCCGGCCGGTAACTGCGTGCGTAAAAATCTCACCAAAG
>NMRB01004128.1:10740-23890 GCA_002633025.1 Notospermus geniculatus
TATACCCCTAGGTCAGATGACCTATGACCCCAAGTTTCGGTCCGATTTGACTCTTAGCTTGGCCACCAGGTGGCGGAAACCAAAAACACAAAAAGTGCAATAACTCATGAACTGATGAGTGGATCCTCTCCAAATTTTTATCATTGGTGCTTCTAATGAGGATGCATGACATAAGTAAGAGGTTTTTGATTTGACCGACTTTTCAAGGTCACAGAGGTCAAAGTTCAAATTTAGTCATTTGGTGGCGCGTTTCGTAACTGCTTGGGCTATTGACTTGAAACCTGGTACATATACACCCCTATGTCAGATGACCTATGACACCACTTTTTGGTCCGATTCAATTCTCCGCTTGGCCACCAGGTGGCCATAACCAAAGCTCAAAGTCCAGTACATGTAACTCCTGAACTGGATTTTCTCCAAATTTTTATCAGGTGCATCTAACGAGGATACATGACCCTTGGACATTTCGATTTAACATTTGTCATTTGTTTTTCTGGTACGTTCACCCAGGTGAGCACATGGTCCATGGACCATTTCATTATTTTTTAATAAGACTGTACCAACACAACCTAGAGATAGACCAATGGAATGTGGTTTCTGGTTTGAGTGGCATATTGCGGTTACCGTATTTTCTGCACTACCAACCGCTCTTCCCTAAGACCCGCACCCCCATTGATCATTGCTAAATCCTCAGATGTCCCGCACTGCTGTATCACCCGCGGCCATGTTGATTAGATCAAGCCTTCCAGCATGCCCAGCCAGCATGGCCAGTGTCAGTGATGCTGAAAGGGCATATGTCGTCCTGGGTATATACAAAGATTACCCAGGATCTCAATCTTCACTATAACGATACCCTGGGTGTAGTTTCGGTAGCCGTACATCACCCAGCATTGTCGTATGACACCTGGATTCGTGGGTGACTCGCCCGTGGACACATGACCGGCTGAGGAATGTCATGAACAGCTACACTTAACAAGTACCGTGGCACGAGACTGCGAGATCCCACGGGATTTCTAAATAGGACTCGTTCCTAGGCACTGATTGCGGATGCTGGGTGATGTTCGGCTACCGAAACTACACCCAGGGTACTGTTTTAGTGAAGACTGAGATCCTGGGTAATCTTTGTATATACCCAGGACGACATTTACCCTTTCAGCGTCAGTGATTAGTTGGAGCAATCAGTGGCAACTCGGGTACTCAAACGAACTAAACCAGAACAAGCCTCAATAACTTACTCACAAGCCAGTTTCAGTGACAACTCGGGTACTCGAACGAACTAAACCAGAACAAGCCTCAATAACTCACAAGCCAGTTTCAGTGACAACTCGGGTACTCGAACGAACTAAACCAGAACAAGCCTCAATAACTCACAAGCCAGTTTCAGTGACAACTCGGGTACTCGAACGAACTAAACCAGAACAAGCCTCATTTATTTTCAATCAAACAAAATGGATTCCCTGGGAATGATCATGCCATTTCACCTACCGGTAGTTATGGACCTGTTCTACACCAGAATTTTGTGCTGATTCATAAAAATAGGCCTATGACATGATGCAAGGAACAATTAAAGAATGGATTTGTATATCTTCCATGAACTTGTGCATGGTTTTTGGGCCGATTGTAGGCCTTAATCCACGTAAGAACCGCACCGTTGTATCACCCGCACTCGTGATTTTGGGGGCCTTTTCGTGGAAAAATCTGCGGGTCTTATGCCGGAAAATACGGTACATATTAATTATTATGCCGTAGAGAACCAGATGACTTTGGTTGAAGTCTGGCAGCATGTAAGTGCGACCCAATGGAATGTGGAAGTTAGGCAATATATTAGTTGGATTTTCCACGGATCTTTAATCACATGCAACTCTTGAATAATGCCCGAGCCACATGGTCCAATTTAATTTGACCAAAACGTTTGAGCAAAAAACTTTATCGTGTAGCATGGGGGAAATCCACAAATTTGACCAACCAAATTTCAAACATCCAAAATCGTTTTGGATAGAGCCTGTCCTATTTTTCTTCTACGATTTGACCAAATAATTACAAATCGTATCGTGTGGCACGGGGAAATATTTTTATTGTCCGGTTAACACCCTGATCACGGTGACCAGGCCTTTTGTTATGAATAGCCATAGATGTCATTTTCACGGCGTTGGGCCTATTTTGTATGGTTATGTCATCTATACTGTGCCTCTCCTTGACTCTATATTCGAAAAAACTGATCAAAAAATCCACCGTGTGGATTGAGAGGGTCGAATGGAAAAATTTGACCAAAAAGTTTGATCAAAAAGTTTGACAGAAAAATTGGATCGGGTGAACTGAGCATAACCGATCGACAACGCCATCGGACTATACAAACAGACTTTTATAGTGGTGCCCAATAGTGTGCAACGGATCGTCACTGGTTACGCAGGTCAAATGCATAATTGAAAACCGCAAATTCCTCCTGTCTCATTTCCTGACTACCAATGTCTGCCTTGGCTTCATTAATTCAATATAGCTTGGAATAGTTTCAAGGTGAGAATCGTCTATATAAGGCTAAATGGAATGACGTGACCCACATAAGCTATTTGCTCGCTTCGCGTTGCGGCGGTTCAGCTCGTTGCATCAAGTGAACTCGGAACGGACCGAGTACGTTACGGCAAATAAGTGGCAGTGTAAACCTGCCAAGTGTTACCGGTCCGGACCACAAGTGAACCGTACCGAGACCCACAGAAGGAGGTGGTCTCAGTCTGGACTGAGTATGGTACCCCGACCAAATGTGCTGTGTAAACCTGACGCACGGCAAACTGAACCCGAGTCCACTTGAGCATGCGTGCAGTTCGTCCTTGCGGGAAAAATCGGCATGGTTCCGTGCGAGTTTCTTACCTCCACTGAATGGAGAGCGATGCTTCATGGACATTGTGCGGTGACTCATCGCTGCAGTCTAAATGGTACAAATGAAGTGGACCTGGTCCGGTCCGAGTACGGTTCACTTCAACTGGACCGAAATGTTTGGCAGTGTAAACGCGGCTTATGTGTGCACTTTGGTCTTCGGGTTAAAACAGTCTGGTAAAGGGAAGATTTTTGTCACGACTCCATCGATTTCAATGAAATTTTCGCCAACTTCTGCACAGAAGTTCCATCTCGGTTCTCAACTCTTCACTATGATGTGAACACTTGCCAGGCATACGGCGATCACGATGTACTTTTAGCGCCAAACAGGACAGGCAGAATGCTGCCACTGAGATTGTTACTCTCACCTGTATCTTAAAGTGGTCCTGAACCGCCCGGACAAGCGAGACAGCCTCGTTTTCATTTTCCCGTGCTACGCCAGTATGAATGAGCGCCTGTCAATCATCACGTCACGTGATTACTATGGAATTTACTACGCGATCACTGATTGGGCAAGTTCTGATAGCTGACAGCTGATTGTCAAAACAACATGGACACCACCAGTTCACCGAGTCGAGATTTCTCCTCGATTCCGGCGAGTTTTAGAGGATACGTCGTTCACACCTATTAGGTCCTAAGAGTGTTCAATCCGACACTAGTGACACCATTGATGACGATGTCGGCCGGTTTGCCAGGCAAGTTGGTCTTTTCTCGGAAGAACAGCCCCAGAATTCGCTGCCATTTTACCAGCCGGCGCAGCGGCGAGATCCACCGTCCGGCAATATGTTAATGATGCCATACATACAAACAACCTCCTCATTCGTCTTACAACAGAGTTCTTTCTTTATTATGAGCCACTTCGATAACGTCTCTGGACAATCCACAGCCGCTGGTCGGCATTTGCTACCTTTTTAGGCCCCCTTTCCTTTCTTTCACTTCTCGCTTGGGCATCCTGTCTGCTGGCGGTTTGCACGACCATCTCAGTGTTGACAAACTCAGGGTTCGTACGCATCCTGGAAAACCTGGAATGTCATGGAATTTCGAGTTAACAAAATCCAGGCCTGGAAATCCTTGAAAATCAGCAAAATTGCCAAGATGTCCTGGAATTGTCATGGAAAATCAAGTCCCTTTCAATGAAGAAAGAATTGTCAAAAGTAATTCTTTGTCAAGATGTGCTTAGGCCTGATCCCCACCCCCAGGTCTCCCCACATCAGTTTCGAGGAGAGTCGGTATGGGAGAGTGTCTTGAATTTTTGTGCTTTCCATGCCGCAGAGTGTCCTGGAATTTTGCCATTCCTGCCCTGGAAAGTCCTGGAAATGTCATGGAATTTTGGGAGACAGGGAGGCGTACAAACCCTGCAAACTCAGTGAAGGTTGCGTACTGCACATGCTCAGTAGCCAGGAGTGGAAATCGGAAGTTCCATTTTCGTGGGCGGTGAAAATGATCGGGTGCCAACTTTTGCTGGCCGGTTCAGGACCACTTTAAAGCATGTTCATGATTGTTTCAGCAGTAGTCCAAAATCCTTCGATCTCATGTTACATTTTCTTCCAGGCCGTGAACAGTAATGTTGTCGTCCAGTCAAGTTGACCCAATTTCTTGGGTCAACCTTTTTGACCCAGTAAATGGGTCATTAAAATAACCCAAAATATTGATTCAACTTGACCAAGGTTTGGGTTGTTGGGTCAATATTGACCCCGTGGCTGAGTTAAAAAATAACCCAATTTGATTGTCTTAGTTTCACAATTTCTACCTATACTAACTTGTGCACCTTGCTTGCGCCAAGTCTGCACTAGGCAGAGGGCAGGTTCACCATGAGGCAAAGTCCGCAGTTATTAAATTTCGTATAACTTTAATCTTAGCCAATAGGCCGAGAAGCTACGTACATGTATAGCGTTTAAATGGACGGGTATACCAATGCACAGCAGGAAATCTTTTCTATGGTAAAATGAAAACTGATGTTATGTAATTTTTGTTTTCATAATTCTGAAAGAGAAATATTCACAACTTTAAATTTGTGTCTCAGATTTCAAACCATAGTTTATTAATATTCTTATGTATTTGTTTTCTTTAGTACTTATTTCTCTATAATTTTTTTTAAACATTAGAACATAATTGTTATCTCCCCAGGTAGAACTGGTTCATTGGGTAGATTTCAATCCAATACTATGGGCCGTATTCTAGAAGCTTCCTTAAGTGTAAGGTCGACCTTTAGCTATTGTTTGCAGTGTAGAATACAAAAGATTAAGGTTGACCTTACACTTAAGGAAGCTTCTAGAATACGGCCCTATGTCATTTTGACCCAACCAAAATGACCCATAATTTCGACCCCCACATTTGGTCATATCTAATCATGTGCTGGGTTATTTTGACCCAGTTTTCCACCCAATTTGCTTGACCCAGTAATTGGGTTACAGAAATGACCCAGCAAATTTTAGAGTGCATTGTCACGAATTAAGAATCTCGAAAGGATTTCAGCAAGTTGATGATGTTACGTCATGACTCGGTTTCTTCGTCTAAATCGGTGGTGATGAAACATATATTTCAAGCATTAGTCCACCGCTCAAGTGTGCCAGGTATACACATTTATCACCCGTGTGCTCAGAAAAGCCCCCAAATATATTTCGTGTAAATGAAAATTAGCAATTCGCAATTCGTACATTAGGGAGTTTCCGCAACGCTTCCTCATTACGATTTACGAATATGTTTTGATTATGACGTCATCACTTTGACATATGACGTTGCGTTTTCCTAATGTCGTGGAAATTCGTTTCGTCTTGACGAGGATGGCTGTAGGTATTCGTACTTCGTGACGATGCAGAACCTTCCTAGTAACGGTAATCCTCGTCAAGACGCAACGAATTTGCACGACGTCACGAAAGAGACGCAACGTCATACGTGAAAGTAATGACGTCATAGTAGAAACATATTCGTATTTCGTTATTCGGAGACGTTGCGGAACCTCCCTATCGCCTATAAATGTATTGACGATTCGAGTTCATCCTGAATTAAATCACATGTCTCGGCATTCTATACCTTTGGATTAACTTTAAGTTAGTAAATATCTCTAATGGAGTAAATCGGTTCAGGAACACCCTCTTACGACGTTAATTCCGCCGCATTTCCTCTTCGACAGCCAGCAGTAACGTCATGATGTTAGTCTCGCACGGTTTAGCGAGACCTCCAGACCTCCGAGGCCTTCGTAAATATGACGCCACAGTTGTGCGAACTATTGCGAGGAAATAGCGAATTCGCTAAATTTAGCGTTGTGCTTGCGAATTTTTGCGATGCGCAGCCGTCGTAAATACGATATTTTCCTTTGCGAGGTCTTTGCGGGTTCGCTAATTTAGCGAGGCTTTCGTAAATCTGGACCCTGGTACGTTTACACAGGTGAGCACATGGTCCATGGACCATTTCATTTAATGTGATTGATCAGGAAAAATTAACACGTGGGGTTACAATGTTTCCATGAAGACTATATTTTGAGAGTTGGGGAATCGTGCTGGGGTTTGATGAGTGTCATCTTCCACGTCAGTTGAGTGTTTTGAGACTGGACTCTTGTCCTGGACCACAGTGGTCTGGTGGCTCGGGTCAGGAGTTCTCAATCCTGCCATCGGCTTTAGAATTTTGGTGGATCTCGCTTTTACACTCCTCATGCTATGGTGTTGAGAAGGTCATCGAATGATGAGGCCTATGGTTAGGTTACATGTATAAGTGCATTTGAGCATGCTTTCAGCCTGGAAAAGCGTTGTATTATCAGAGCTTGGCATTCTAATGAATATTTTCTTTTTTCCAGGCTGTACCATATTCTAGAGATTATAAACAGAAGTATGATTACTTCAGGTCCAAGTTAAGAAAACCGGTAAGTCCTTCAATATATTACCAAAAATAGATAATCTATTTTTGATGTTACTCAGATTGTTGTACGTTCCTCCATCACTTTGTGATTAACGTCCGCGTATACGTATGTCAGAGAAGTTGCGTTTCCAGAGGTTGCCAGCTTTTGGGAGCGTCCTTGTCTCGGGCAGGCATCGCCGTTGCACCACCGCCATCTACCGATGTTTAATGAAACTAAATATCCTAGAAACACGTTCCTGGTAAATCGGTGACACCAAAGCTGGATGTAACAGCAATTTTGATTGGATAATTGGCCAGAAAGGTGTGTGTTTGAGGGAATGGAAAGTTGGGAAACAAATCGCCTCCATCAAGATATTTAAAAATGGTGTCATGCATAAAAAATAGTTCTCTGCGTAAAGTTTTGGATGAAATGCGCAGTGATTCTGATTCCGATATTGTTGTAAGTGAATCTGAAGGTGGGAATGAAGGTGGCCATGGTGAGGATGATGTGTTATGCTAATTGAAATGTACTCAGGGTTCGTACGGGCATGGAAAACCTGGAAAAGTCATGGAATTTTACTTTTCTTCCCAGGCCTGGAAAAGTCATGGAAATTGTGTCACTTTGTTGAAATGAAAATTTCAATCACAATTTCTCAAACTGCGTTATTTTACTTCCACGATAATCAGCCACCAACGCGACTCCAGCGTTCCAAGCCAACAGAGATCATTATACCGGTATTTCTAAGTCCATTTCTCCCACACCTCTACTTGCATTCTTCAGTAATTTATTTGGCTCTAATCCAGAGGTTTATGGGTGAGGGATGCAAGGGGGAAACATGTACATTAGGAACATCACTCAAAATGGTCTATTCTACAGTTCCCATGGCATCATCATCAAACATCATCGTAATGATTCGAAAGCTAACTAACATCAGAATTCATGTCTAACTTATCAATAAAATCCATGTGCAGAAAGTTTTTATGAATACCATCCATTAAGTCAACTTCGTCCAACACATCCAAATAGCCGTCTGCACCCTTGAAATTCAGCATCAAAATGAGGCATACGGTCATAAGTCGTGCTTATAACCACACCTCAGCCGAGTTTATTATAACAAGGGCTCAAGCACGACTTGTGATTTGAGTGCCGGTTGTGCAACGCGCTGAAAAAATAACACCCGACATAAGTCGCGTTTAAGTCGAGCTTGGCATGAACTCGACCTGAGCCAGAGCTGAGCATGTTGCCTTGTTGATGACATTTTGCATGAAAAAGGTCATTCTACATGGGGTTGACGACATTACCAATATGACTGTTCTGCTGATGAGTACTGTAAAACGGGAAATTTTTGAGGATGGTTTTTTTGTGGACCCACAGTATTTCTGCCCCAGAATAATATTTTGCGCCTTAAAAATTTGCGGACAGCTCGGCACCGCAAAAACCGCAAAATTAACATGCATTGTAACAAACAACAAGACTAGAGGAAATTCATCAGTGACATCCCTTTTCAACACGATCTATTGGCAAGTGGTGCATTACACGAAATGCATCTTATTTTTGTGGTTGCGCCGACAACAACGTTGAGTTGAAATAATTTTTACGCGTATCAAATTTGCGGAGGTGATAGAACCGCAAAGACCGCAAAATTAAAACGTCCGCAAAAATTTCCCATTTTACAGTAAATGCGCTTCCAGTACAGAAAAACCCGGTGTGTGTCCGGGCTTATTCTGATTCCATTACAGCATGTCCAGGATTCCATTACAAGAAGGATGTCCTGGTTGTTAATAAGACCGGGTTGATTAAACTCGGATAGCATAGGCCTAGCTGAATATACCGTACTCCGAATCTAAATTTGAACTGGATCGACACCGGTGATTTCTATAGTGGAATGGCAATAAGACCTGGTCTGTTTGTGTCAAGTATTAGGCTCGGCGACAGGTAGCGAAAAATCTGTTGGACAATTCATTGCGCCATCGGGCTTTTTTATACCCAGACAACCACTGGACCGGGATTAAAAGCTGAAATTGAAGCACAGCGACTGACTATTTTTGTATGTTTATTTCAGAACAATGTGCCAAACAAAATAGACATTTCTGTGAATAGACGGCGGATATTTGAAGATTCATACAGAGCCATAATGAGTATAAAACGACCAGATTTGCTCAAAACCAGGTATTAGTTGAGATGTTGTCTCACTTCTTCTATAACATCCAAAAATGTCATCTTTCTAATGGTGGCCAAAGCGAGTCATATATACTGTGTCGTTCATGTCATGTGTCTTAAGTGCATTTCGGCTAATCCTGAAACTTATCATGCAGTGCAGAGACTTTGGGCCGTATTCTAGAAGCTTCCTTAAGTGTAAGGTCGACCTTTAGCTATTGTTTGCAGGGTAGAATACAAAAGACTAAGGTCGACCTTACACTTAAGGAAGCTTCTAGAATACGGCCCTGTATGCCAAAAACTACCTGCTGGCCGAAATTTTGCCCAGTTTGTTGTGTGTTCTTGCCTGTAGGAAGTACATTGTGAAAACCTTCTTCTCCTGATTGCTGCAGACTTGAATACGAAATGCGTATTGTTTATCTAATGAGGTTTCATCATATAAAAGAGTACTGGGTTTTTGATTTGACCAACTTTTCAAAACAAAATTTAAGAGTAGTTTTGCACACCAAACTAGAAAACAGGGTAGGCAGGTTGGGAAAGGAATGGTTTCTGGCATTAGTTATGTTAATGCGAATGGCAATACTCTTTCAGGTTGTGGATAGAATTTGAAGGAGAGACAGGTTTAGATTATGGTGGTGTTGCAAGGGAATGGTTCTATCTACTGTCCAAGGAAATGTTCAACCCGTATTATGGTCTGTTTGAATATTCAGCAACGTAAGTGGTTTCTTAAGACAGAACAAGATTGTCTTTTGTACTTGCATGCTGCCCTGTTCTATGTCCGAAAATTCGTTTTAGATCTGGAGAAAAATACTTTTGGTCAACAATTAAAGCCACACAGTATGCACAGCTAATCACTTCCATTTCGGCCGAATTTTAGTGCAACCTCGTTTACAGGCGTGCGTAATGTATAGAACCATAGAACCACACATTATTGCATTATCCTGTATCGAGGTTCGGGGAATCCCCAATGCTGCGTGTAGTCTTGCGCAGACAGCCGTTTCGTTCCACGGTACTGCAATATGGATTCCCAGATTCGAAACAGCGGCTGGGTGACCGAGACTATGCTCGCTGATTATAATTCATCTGTCTATACTGTGCGGCTTTGAAAGAGGGGTTATTTTGAAGAACTCAGTGACTGAGTAACATGTATCCACTCTTTCACACAGTAATGATCTTCAGTGCCTTTTCCCCAATGAAAATTTCTTCCTTTTCTGCATAAATTTCACTCTTTCAGGGATAATTACACCCTGCAGATAAACCCTAATTCAGGGATAGCCAATGATGATCATCTGACCTACTTCAAATTCATTGGTCGTGTTGCTGGTATGGCTGTTTACCATGGCAAACTCTTAGACGGTAAGTACATTGGAACCTCCCTTAACGGACACCTCTGCCAGGAGGACACCTCTGCCAGGAGGACACCTCTCTAATCAGGACAGCAATGTTCAGTCCCAAACTGGTCATTTCTATTCATTTCAACCTCTATAATCAGGACACCTCTCAATTAAAGGACATCATGTCAGTCCCGAAGGTGTCCTTAATAGAGAGGTTCCACTGTAATTCTTTTGCACTGAAGTCATATCTTATTTCTTGAGCCTACTCCTACCCTACAGGAAATTTTCTTCATTTCTTCACAGGTTTCTTCATCAGGCCTTTCTATAAAATGATGTTGGGTAAATCTATACTATTGCAAGACATGGAATCAGTGGTAAGTTCTAATGACCGTCATGTGACTGAAGGGCTGCAGACCAGATGCCTCTGCTCCTCTAAATCGACAAGCAGCTGAGGGTCAACATTACCACGGGGGCTTATCTATTTTTATGCCTCCACACCTCGCGGTGTGTGGAGGACATATTGATTTCGCAGGATTTCTTTCCTTCTATGGATCTCTCATGTCATGTCTCTCCAATTTCAAATTCCGGGCGCAGTTTTGCAAATACCACTGAATCTGTCAAAGTTCGTCACAAGCTGCATTATGATTGTTGCCAGGTCTGAAGGGCTGGAATTGAAAGTACTTGCATTATTAACCAAATTTGCGACGATTTTTAGCTCACCTGGTGAGCTCTTACGATGGTGCAGTGTCCGTCGTCGTCTGTTCGCAGGGGATGTTTCATAACCGCTGGGGCTATTGAGCTGAAACGTTGTACATACATACCCCTAATGAACTATGACCCAAGTTTCAGTCCAATTTGATTCTTGGCCAAAACGAAAACTCAAAAGTCTAGTACTTGCATTATTAACCAAATTTGCGACGATTTTTAGCTCACCTGGTGAGCTCTTACGATGATGCAGTGTCCGTCGTCGTCTGTTCGCAGGGGATGTTTCATAACCGCTGGGGCTATTGAGCTGAAACGTTGTACATACATACCCCTAATGAACTATGACCCAAGTTTCAGTCCAATTTGATTCTTGGCCAAAACGAAAACTCAAAAGTCTGATAATTCCTAAACTAATGACTGGATCGTCTCCAAATTTTCATCATCGATGTATCTAATGCGGATACATGACATATGTGATGAGTTTTTTATTTTACCTACTTTTCAAGGCTACGGAGGTCAAAGTTAAAAATTTTGCCATTTGGTGGCACGTTTCATGGCGATTTGACCTAGTATCTTCTAACTTGGTGTCGTCATGTATCCAGATACCCTCTATATGTACAGCTGAACTTGGCACATATGTCTTACACAAGCGAGAATGTTTTGACCTTGAAATTTTGACCATAATCATATTACCCTGGAACTCAAGACTTGCCCTGGAACATTCCCGTTTAATATTCGTCATTTGTTCTTCTGGTACATTCACCCAGGTGAGCACATGGTCCATGGACCATTTCATTTTAGTAATTTCTTTCTTGTTAGTCATTTGACTGGTGCAAACATGGAGTACCGGTAGTCAGAAAACCCTACATTGTGTAACTTGCATTTGTGGTCATCGTTGAACAATGGGCTCTGGTGACCATATGCGTGGTCACACATGGATGATTTTTACACACCACTTAGTAAACATCCATAGGAAAAGGATGGCACCATTTATGTTTCAGTAACTGTCATACACTTTGTCTGGGAGACCACGAAAGTTGGAGGAACATTTTTTTTTGACTCACCCTCTACAACCATATCTGTAAAACTGCTTACTCGTAGCCTGTGCCTTCAATGTATGCACGAACAGCTCAGGACATCATTTTCATTTTCATTCTTCGTTTTCAGATGAAAGAACGAGAATTGATTCACAATGGGAAGGATGTAAAAGTGACAGACTTCAACAAAAAGGAATACATAGAGTAAGACATATCATGGATTCCTTGGTGTTGAGAAATTGCTGAAATGTTGGGTGAAAGTTTCTCCAGATGAATCAGACCCAGGGTCTCCTTGGTGGGGACTTGTTTGGTGTCGCTTCCCCACTGGTCACTGTTCATAATTAGGAAGTTCATTTTCCATTCCAGATATCTTAGGTGTGAAGTTTTCATCCAATTTCTCTGCAACTGCTGGGTTATAAATTATCGTATCAGTCATAAACCCAGCACCTTAGATGTAGTGTTTTTCATATCGTTCTGGCCACTTAGTTGAACTCGGAAATGTGACCAGGTCACATTTACCAAAAGATAGTGGCGTTGCACGGCACTAGATTATTAACCAGGTTTTCGAAGAAAGTCCTGGTTATTAAATTACCGAAAGTGGCGGGCGGTCGGGCGTCCGGGCGGTCGTTTTCTCTTGTCCGACTGATAACTTAAAAACGACTTGAGATTTTCTTTTGAAATTTTTGGGACATGTTGCTTGTAAGTAGACGTTGTTTCCTTTCGATATTCAGCGTCATTCGATTCAAGGTTTGGCCAATAGGGGGCTAAATGTGAAAACAGAAAAAGTGCTATTTCTCCTGAACAAATGAACGGATCGTCACCAAATTTTTATCATAGGTATATCTAATGACGATACATAACATAATACCCGGGTTTTTCATTTGACCTACTTTTCAAGGTCACAGAGGTCAAAGTTCGACAAAAGTTACGAACTTGGCATGTGTCGTCGTTTTCTCACCTAGCCATTTCATACCTTGCATAAATGTGTACTAGAGGGATACCTTCTGAAATACGAAGTTTCGGCCCGATCGCACATCCAATATGGCCGCCAGGCAGCGTTACCCGAAAATCATCGAAGTCTTATAACATGGGAACGACTTCAGATTTTCTTGTGAAATTTTGTGGACATGTTGCTTGTGAGTAGACATTGTTTCCTTTCGATATTCAGCATCATTCGATTCAAGGTTTGGCCAATAGGGGGCTAAATGTGA
>NMRB01004128.1:34280-44529 GCA_002633025.1 Notospermus geniculatus
CCCACTTACCTGGGCCCAGTGACCATGGTTTGGTTGAAATAATTCCGTCAGTCTAAACAGCTAGAGTTAATCTAGCCCACTTACCTGGGTGCAGTGCGCATGTGTCAACTACCCGACCTAGGCCTTTATGTCATGCCGCGAAACCGCCATGGCGACTGGTGCATTTTTAGAGGTGACTGGATGGGCTTGTCCTGGATTTGGCTCAATTGGTCTTTCGGTGTGAACGGCCAATCCTGCTTGGAATAGACTCTACCACTCGACAGGCATGAAAATCTTCCGGTTTTTGCCGGAAATCCCGTTTGAGAATCTCAAAAGTTGGGTCCTGAGATTGATGCAAATCTGCAATAAAAATTGGGGGG
Organism: Notospermus geniculatus; assembly: GCA_002633025.1. NCBI lineage: Eukaryota > Metazoa > Nemertea > Pilidiophora > Heteronemertea > Lineidae > Notospermus > Notospermus geniculatus. Next base: position 34,640 of record NMRB01004128.1, read on the forward strand.
GGGGGGTCCAATTAGTGCCCCTTTCCCATCCTATCACCAGCCCCAAAGTCATTNTCCAATTAGTGCCCCTTTCCCATCCTATCACCAGCCTCAAAGTCATTCTTCTAATCGCCCATTAACTGACGAAACTGCCATGAACGTGGGAACACGTGCGCTCTCCCTCCAATAGCCACGCCGGCCGCAGTCCACTTCGATACGAAAATCATGCTCAATCCACATTATGTGTTCACGTCTCTTCGCGCCATATTCGCACCCTTTTTCCTGATCGGTCAGTCAACTCCAGTCATGAACAGTGATGAATGGAATAGTAGCATAACGGTGACCAAATTTGGCACAGCCTTTGACGTCACATACTCAGCCAGTCGATTGGCAATTTTCGTCAGTACATGTATTCGTGCCGAGTGACTTTCTTGTAATGGCCACCGCTCAGTTCGATTTTTGATCGCAGGTGCCGGGAAATTGGGTCTTTTATATCCTCCAATTTTCAAAAATTTTCTACGCGAGGGGGGCCCCCAGCTCGCGCTTCGCTCTTGCCTGTCGGCCTTCGGCCGATGTTCCGGTTCCAAGATTCGTCTGCGTTTTCATGCCTGACTGGAAAAGAGTGCAGCACCTGACGGGGCAGCATCATGATGTCCCGCAATTCATTTCTGAACGCCATGACGTGCCTTGGAAAAAAACCCAGTTGTTTCAGTGATCATGACGTCGGGGAAACAATTTGATTTTTTTTGTCTCGCGTCAAGACATCATGAAATGACGTGCGGGACGTCATGATGCTGACCCATCAGGTGTTGCACTCTTTTGGAGTGATATATCGTCTGTTCAAAGCGAGCTTGCTCCAAAAGGATGAAATCGGCGCACTTCAACCAGACTAATGTAAAAAAGGGCTACAGGCTCCATAGTCCTATTTGGATTGCATTAGTTTTCGCTGCTGTATTTCACCTCACAAAATACATTACGCTGACATATTTTAACCCCTATCAGTTTTGTACCACGCCCCCTTTAGTTCACCAGCTCTCCACAACTGCTTCACTTTGACATGAAGAAGTTGCCGCGTTTGGTCAACACATGGCGTCAGGGGCCTGGTGCAAGTTTTATAGCCTATCAGCACACTGGTTTCACAACTTTTTGGCCCGTTAGCAACGGATGGTCTTGTGCTACCATGGCTACTAGATCACATGATCCGCTCAGCCAATGAAAAAGCATTACATTTACATCCCTTAGGCTCCACTGACCGATCGGACCCCTGTGAAACGTGTTTCAGAGGGGTCCGATTTGGAGAGCTGAGATGTTGACTTTGCGTAATCATGTGTAATCCTATTGTTTTCCTTCTCTGCCTGATATAGGCTGTTGCCTTGCCGGAAAGTTATGCAGTTGAACAGAGAATTCTTTGTTATATCAAAAACTGCTTTTTAAATTTTCAAATCCGATGAAAGTTAACAATTTTACAGTGCTGAATTTGTAGCCTGTTTGGGCCGTAACCATTATGCATTCCCCCTTGCCTTGATACACATGATTTCTTAATCTGTCCTACGTAATAGTGGATTGGCATGACTCACTTATAACCAGAGGGGTGCAAGGTGCAATTAGGTCAGTGGCTCAGATTAATCAGGTGATGCAAGGCTCAAAATAAGCGGTATCGCATCGCAGTTTGCGATGCAAAATCTCCGATTTGCGAGATCTGAACCAAATCTGCATTGCAAAACTGCGATAGGCAGTCAAGGATGTGGATTACTTCAAAATAGAACAGAATTTTTTTAGCTCACCTCTGTGAGGTGAGCTTCTCTCATGGTGTGTCGTCCGTCGTCCGTCGTCGTCGTCGTCCGTGTTTAACACGAGGTGGTTGTGCATCGATTTTGCCCTACGAGAGGTCATTCTGATTCAATTTTACCGCAGTCCACTTCGATACGAAAATCAATAATTTATGCTCAATCCACATTATGTGTTCACGTCTCTTCGCGCCATATTCGCACCCTTTTTCCTGATTGGTCAGTCAACTCCAGTCATGAACAGTGATGAATGGAATAGTAGCGTAACAGTGACCAAATTTGGCACAGCCTCTGACGTCACATACTCAGCCAGTCGATTGGCAATTTTCGTCAGTATTCGTGCCGAGTGACTTTCTTGTAATGGCCACCGCTCAGTTCGATTTTTGATCGCAGGTGCCGGGAAATTGGGTCTTTTATCCTCCAATTTTCAAAAATTTTCTACGCGAGGGGGGCCCCCGGCTCGCGCTTCGCTCTTGCCTGTCGGCCTTTGGCCGATGTTCCGGTTCCAAGATTCGTCTGCGTTTTCATGCCTGACTGGAAAAGAGTGCAGCACCTGACGGGGCAGCATCATGATGTCCCGCAATTCATTTCTGAACGTGCCTCGGAAAAAAACCCAGTTGTTTCAGTGATCATGACGTCGGGGAAACAATTTGATTTTTTTTGTCTCGCGTCAAGACATCATGAAATGACGTGCGGGACGTCATGATGCTGACCCATAAGGTGTTGCACTCTTTTGGAGTGATATATCGTCTGTTCAAAGCGAGCTTGCTCCAAAAGGATGAAATCGGCGCACTTCAACCAGACTAATGTAAAAAAGGGCTACAGGCTCCATAGTCCTATACTGATTTGGATTGCATTCGTTTTCGCTGCTGTATTTCACCTCACAAAATGCATTACGCTGACATGTTTTAACCCCTACGCAGTTTTGTACCATGCCCCCTTTAGTTCACCAGCTCTCCACAACTGCTTCACTTTGACATGAAGAAGTCGACAGATGGCATCAGGGGCCTGGTGCAAGTTTTATGGCCTATCAGCACAGTGCTTTCACAACTCTTTGGCCCGTTAGCAACGGATGGTTTTGTGCTACCATGGCTACTAGATCACATGATCCGCTCAGCCAATGAAAAAGCATTACATTTACATCCCTTAGGCTCCACTGACCCATTGGACCCCTGTGAAACGCGTTTCAGAGGGGTCCGATTTGGAGAGCAGAGATGTTGACTTCGCGTAATCATGTGTAATCCTATTGTTTTCCTTCTCTGCCTGATTTATAACAAAATGGAAAATAGGCTGTTGCCTTGCCGGAAAGTAATGCAGTTGAACAGAGAATTCTTTGTTAGCTCAGCTTTCAGCTGAGCTAGTCATATGTATACTGAGTGGCGTCCGTCTGTGTGTGTGTGTGTCGTCCGTGACTCTGGCACGTTTCGCAACCGCAAGGCCCAGGGTCATGAAAGCCGGTGGAGTGGTAGGCCCTAGGAAGGACTCGAAACAGGACCAAAAATTTTTGCGATCTGATGTACATTCTGCTCTCCAGGGGGCATTTTCCGTAAAATGGAAAACCCCAATAACTCAGTCCACAGGCAATATATCAAACTGAAATTGATAGGGTATGAAGCTTGATTTTTGGTACACCAAGTGCAATGGAAATTAATTTGAAATTTGTTCTCCAGGGGGCGCTAGGTGACAAAATTGAAAACAGCACTATTTAAATTTCCCGCGCCAGTTACTTTGACGGGTTGGCTGCTCTTTTGTTCATGGAATGAGGAATCATGGGAAATGTCGTGGTGCTTGCACAAAGTGAATCGAGATGAAATATACCTATGATCATCGCATAAAATCCCAATGGTCATAGACAATCGCCTTATGAAATCATACCTGAGTGGTATTTTAGAGTACCATCAAACAATAACTGAAATTATTTTTCGTCAAAACGACACAAGTGGGTTCAAAATATGACGATATATATTGGAAAAAAATCACAATGATCGAACCGACAACAGCGATCTCGGCTTCATGCACGTCAATCCAAGTCGTCGACTCGGGCTGATTTCATAGTGTGCTGCCTTAGAAATTGTTAAAATTTCAGATATTTAGATTATTTGATACATATTTAGTCTGATTGGGACCATTAACGACGAAGTGATATGATAATTTTGGTGNGGCCCCTGCAGATGACCTTTATGTGCATGTTAAGTTTCGGCCTGATTGGACATCCAATATGGCCGCCAGGTGGCGTAACCCGAAAATCATCAAAGTGCTTAACTCAGGGACGACTTGACCCAAAGCGCTCCATAATGTGCTATGTGGCCCTCTGCAGATGACCTTTATGTGCATGTGAAGTTCTGGCCCAATCGGACATCCAATATGGCCGCCAGGTGGCGTAAATCGAAAACCATCAAAGTGCTGTAACTCAGGAACGACGTGACCCAAAGTGCACCTACTCGGGAATGACTTTACCCAGATTGCTCATCCCTCTGTCATGAGACTGTTATGTCCAACACGGTGAGCACATGGTCCATGGACCATTTCATTTAGGCGTATGAAGCCCTGCATGCAGATGAAAAACTGCTCTGCAAAATTCCCAAATTGCTCCTCAAATGAAGACTATGTATAGCAAAACTGCTCCAAGCCCCAAAAAAGTTATTTTGAGCCTTGTGATGTAAGATTACCTTATGTAAAATTAGCCAGGGCTTTCGATTGCACAGCATTGATTACACCCTCTATTTTGGCCACTAATTTGGGCACATTACTTTATCGACAAATTTCGGCTCATTTCCCACATGGTTTTGCTTCTGAGCGCAATTCTGGGGGTTGATGAAATGCTGAGGGCCTGTTCTGAAGTAAGTATGGTCTTTTGGCTTTTCATGCCATGGGGATGGACTTGTACAATTTAAAAAAATTTATAAACATAAAAAATTTGGCATGAAATCCTCTCAGCCAGTATAGATTTAAGCCCACTGGTGAATTAAATAATAACTGACAAGTAAAAGCATGAAAAGCACATGGTTTTATTTGTAAACAATGTCACGTGATCTTTACCGACCAATCACAGCACAAAGTGAACATGCGCTTGTATAGTCACATGAACCTGCCGTCCAATCAGCACTGATCAGAGCTGGGAATTCTACTCTGAACATGGAAGTGCATAGCCATGTGCATAGTATCTGTCAGAGACATACGCTTCGGTTGTTGAGAAAAGAATGTCAATGGTGATGTAGGCCTAGGCCAACTGCTGGATAATTCTTCACAGAACAGGCGACCTGTGCATTGTTGATGATTGGGAATAAGGTTGTACTCATTTTCCATGTGGCTCTTGGTGAAATATGGGTGCTTTTGGCTATTATGGGCACATTTTTTTTTAGTCTTAATTTGGGCACTGAGCCAATTCCATCACGACGTATACGTCGTGATGAAAGTGCAATCGAAAGCCCTGTTAGTCAATGTGGGAAGGTGTATTTTGCAACATATTCTCTAAGGCTCTGTTTACCAAATGAGTGTCTCGGGCCAGCTTGGTTACGGTTTGCTCAGCGCTGTCATTGGTCGACTCTCTCAGCGCCATCTGTTGACCAAACGTGGCAAATTTTACGAAGTGAAGCAGTTGTGGAGAGCAGGTAAAACCGAAGGGGAAGCAGGTCACAACTGCAGAGGGAGTTTAACATATGTTGTGTCAATTTCACTTTTTTAGTCCTCGACGTTGGTGCTAGTCATGCCAGACCTACTTAAAGACCAGTTGCGCCAAGGTAGTCATGTTTGGTATCAAACTGAAGGTAATGAAGTGTAATTTGAAGTGATCTACTTCCTTGACCTGCTTAAAAGACCAGTTGAGCCAAGGTGTCTTTCTCTTCGTTTTCTATAATAAAATCCTTGGACCCAGTTTACAGTTCCACCTCCTTCAGCATGCTTGCTTACACCTACAACTACAACTGAAGTCAACTGTCAGCTGAGCGCCAGGCCCTTGGGCCTCTTGTTATATCAAAAAACTGCTTTAAATTTTCAAATCCGATGAAAGTTAACGATTTTACAATGCTGAATTTGTAGTCTGTTTGGGCCGTAACCATTATGCATTCCCCCTTGCCTTGATACACATGATTTCTTAATCTGTCCTACTTAATAGTGGATTGGCATGACTCACTTATAACCAGAGGGGTGCAAGGTGCAATTAGGTCAGTGGCTCAGATTAACCAGGTGATGCAAGGCTCAAAATAAGCGGTATCGCATCGCAGATTGCGATGCAAAATCTCCGATTTGCGAGATCTGAACCAAATCTGCATTGCAAAACTGCGATAGGCAGTCAAGGATGTGGATTACTTCAAAATAGAACAAAATTTTTTTCCTTCAAAGTCTCCAATCCATCCCCAAAACCTCCCTCTCAAGTTTATGGCCCTTTATTGGAGTTTCTGTATTGCCGTGCTGTATTGGCACAAGACAGTGCCCGACTGCCAGACGCAGTGGATCAGGCCGACATGAGGTTGCTCAAATTTGATGATCTGAACATCATACTGAGCAGACCAGCTCTGCCTGGAGTGTGGTTTTCACGTCGATGGAACTCTGTCTCACCTGAAGTTGGTGGTGATTCATTACACATTGACCTACAATGTCATACCAAACTAGTAACAACCGTGGGTGAAACAATCATCACGGCACGCATGAATTGAATGATAAGACGGGTCATAAACAGTAGTGGCGCGTGGCTTGCTTTGATCTGAGACAAAGCTTTGATGTCAGTCTCCACCACTTGTGGGGCAGCTAGACGTAGGCCTAATTTTAGTAGGCTGATACAGTTGGTGCAGATTCCTGAATTATCAAAGGCCTAGGCCTGGACACATTTCTCCTTGCTGCACAGGACTGAACCCTTGGTGGTTGACTCAATATATTCTTTTTGCTGCACATGACCAGTATTAATCCTTTGGTGGTTGGACTCTCAAATGTAACAAACTACAACACAAATTTGATGATGATACTACCTAGATTTACTCGCAAAAGGCAAAAACACAGCACAAATTTCTAAAATTGTTCTCCCGGATTTTTTTAGGCGTACGAAGCCCTGCATGCATGCAGATGAAAAACTGCTCTGCAAAATTCCCAAATTGCTCCTCAAATGAAGACTATGTATAGCAAAACTGCTCCAAGCCCCCAAAAAAGTTATTTTGAGCCTTGTGATGTAAGATTATGTAAAATTAGTCAATGTGGGAAGGTGTATTTCTGCAACATATTCTCTAAGGCTCTGTTTACCAAATGAGTGTCTCGGACCAGCATGGTTACGGTTTGCTCAGCGTTGTCATTGGTCGACTCTCTCAGCGCCATCTGTTGACCAAACGTGGCAAATTTTACGAAGTGATGCAGTTGTGGAGAGCAGTTAAAACTGAAGGGGAAGCGGGTCACAACTGCAGAGGGAGTTTAACATATGTTGTGTCAATTTCACTTTTTTAGTCCTCGACGTTGGTGCTAGTCATGCCGGTGGATTCATGCCGGTGGGTCAAGCCCCTGGTGATGCAAACCAGGCACAGACGATGGCCATGGCACAGGTGATTGGAGGTAACCTTAGTCCACAGGCGCAGCAACTTCTACAGACCCTTACCAACTACCCGACAGCCAGTGATCACCACATGGGACTAGTTCCAAAGGAGCAACCTAGATGTGAATATCGTGGTGTGTCCACTGACCAGGATCGAGTATTCCGGACGGAAATTTTGTCAGTAAATGAAAGTATATTGTCACTATTGATGAAATACCACTGGAAATTGTCGGAAAAGCCAAATTCATACGCGCCTCTTTGTCACCGACCCAGCACATCGAGGCAGACGGACTCAACTCCAAGGATTGGTAATGGAATATTCTACATTCAACAGTTGTTGGACCGGATTACTCTCTTGAGTCCAGAATGTGGAGTGCAAATTGCGGAGTTGTATCAGAAGTTCTTGCCGAAGGAGGAAAAACCTGCCGCATCACCTTCAAAAGGAAGCACAATTGACAAAGAGGAGAGGTATATAAATCTGTCTTGATTGTTTCGGAGTTTAAATTTTAGCTCACCTGTGAGCTACATATATAATTGTCACGTGGTGTCCATCGTCTGTCGTCAGGCCTCTCGATTGCACAGATGCCTAGGGACCCTCTATTTTTCAAGCTATTTTGGGCCTACCGATATGTATATATTTTTGTGGCTTTTCGTCGTCCGATGTTCAAGTATTGCATCACATTGCCTTTTGATCAGAAATCCATTAAGTGTTGCCTGTGTAGACGTCTTGGGAACGGTCGAGAAATGAGTTCATCAGGAAATCGTGGCCTGAGAGCAGAACTTGTGGAAATACAAGCCTCACTGATCCACTGTTCAAACAAAGATCACTCAAGCGTGAGCCCATAATCCTAAGAGGTCAGCGGTGTTCAAATATGGACGTGAGTGATCGTGATTCTCTGAGCAAAAATTAGTTGATCTAAAATCCTTATTTTTCGGCCAATTTCAAAATTTCAAAAACCTTTTGACTATAAAAAACATACTCTGTTCGGCTGTATAAATTGTGGTGGCAGCACAATGTGATAAATATGCCTTTTTCCCTTCAGCCAAGGAAAAAGTCAGAACTACATGTATGTAAACAAACTAATCCCTGAGCAAATGTATTACATCAATAATCCTTACCCCGATTTGCCGAGCATATCGGGGTGAGAACGGGAATTTCGACCGAGGAAGAGAAAATGTAATGTTTTTAATGTCATCGTGATAAAAAATGAACTATGGATCGTCGATGTAAGGGTGGGAAATTCAAGACATTGAGACCTTTTGTGTATGGACTAATGTATTTTGGGCATTTATATTCCTGAATTTCGGCTTGAATTTTGAAAGCCTTCAATTTGGGCTTATGCCAATTCTTGGGGCCCTTTTACGTGTGGCGTGCAGTCGAGAGGCCTGGTCGTCCTCGTCCATCATAGTCTGTTAGCACGGCCGTTTCATAACCCCTGGGCCTAGTGTCACCAAACTTGGTACATACATGTATGTGCCACGAGGTCAGATGACCTCAGACACCAAGTTTCGGTCTGATTTGATTCCGGGCTTGGCCACCAAGGGGTTTAACCGAAAACCTTTAAAGTCCTATTTCACCTTAACCGTTAGTTGGATCCTCCCCAAATTTTTAGTAGATCACCTGTGGTGAGCTCTTACAATGGTGGTGCGTCCGTCATTGTCGTCGTTGTCCATTAGCAGGGCACGTTTCGTAACCGCTGGGGCTATTGATCTGAAAAAAAGTCCGGAGAGGCCGGGGCATCAACGTACCAAGGGAGCACGTGTATCATTTCTAAATTTCGCACCAGGCCACGAGTCAGGCGATAGTCATGTGATCAGCTGAACCCACAGTTTCTGATGCATGGAGTTCGCACACTGTCACAAGTTTTGAATCAATGGCCAGGATTTGGGCTTCTTCGAGGTTTTTTCGAGTGGACTGGTGCTACATCCATGTACCACGTTTTTCATAATAACCAAGATGAAATGTTGGATACACATGACACTGTCCCGTTTACGTGTGTATCAGACAATGTACGGTGTACGTACGTGTATATCGGACAAAGCACGATTTACATGTCGTTTTACATGTATGACAGACAAAGTACGGTATACATGGTATATGTGTAACACGTATTTTGTGTATAACGGACAAAAATTGCTGGTCCCACCTGGTACGTTATACACGAGTTCTACTGTAGCTCTGTTTTCCTCAGAAATGGAATTCAAGGCATCAAGTTGACAGATTCATGTACTCCACTACCATAAAAAAAGTTGAAGCCCCTGCCTATTACGTAAAGCCAAAATTCAGGCTGTGACAGACATCTGGTGGCAACACATGAAGTGTATCCGTCAGTTACTTCATCGTTCGCAGTTACCTTTATGCTTGATTCCTTTGTTTGTATTGATCTCCAGAAAACGCCGTGCTCGAGAACGACAAGAAAAATTGATGGCAGAATTTGCATCACGACAAAAGGCCTTCATGGAACAGGCAATGGAAACAGAAGAAAGTGTTTCAGACAGTGAGCAATCTGGCCAAGCTGAAGTGGACAGCATCGTGGAGCAGGAAGAGAGCTTCGACTGCGTCATATGCGGCCAGGCGAGTCCATCAACAGAAGAGCGTCCAGTAGGAC
>NMRB01004129.1:3661-30455 GCA_002633025.1 Notospermus geniculatus
CACAAATATCGCCTGCTGCTACAGCGTCTTTTAGCGTATGACGTTGGACAGGTAGAGTTATGATGTAGGCCTATATTAAACTTTGAAATTTATCTTTCGTTTCCACTTCGTAGCTACGAAGTGGGAATTAAAAAATTCTAGGCACACGAGAAGTCTCTCGGTCTTCAATGATACGCTAAAAGACGCTCTGGCAGCAGGGATATTTGTGGTACCAACCATCTCCAGAAATACATTAGATCATGGAAATGAAGTAGAATTTCGTATTTCGTACTTCGAACTTCGTCAGGTTTGCGAAACCTCACTAATAAATTATCCACTACGATTCCCTTGTTGTATAAGAAGACAGAGACGGCAACATCCACCACATCCCGGGGAAGGTACATCTTCTGTCTTGAATCTGTCGATAATGTTGCGGTCTGTTCGAATTTCGTGTGATAAAATCTATTAATATTTTCCTTTGTGTTGGTTTAAGTGTTTTCATTGATTATTGTTTAATAATACACTCACTGACCAGTATTGCAACAAAGGTTTTTTTTTGATTTCTATTCTATTCTATTCTATGCAGCCAACAGAGGAGCAATGCGTCGCTGTTCTAAGAAAACCTCATAACTGATTTTTTTACATTTTACAGGAGAGCAAAAAACGAATTCCTCATAACTACACATGAAAAGTGAAAACCCCCGTGAAAACCTCGTAACTACCCTCAGATCCTTAGCTGTGTATAATACTGTAGAGTATGAGCGCCATGCACGGGGGAATACGTTACTAAGCCCAGAAAATCTATAGGGACAACTACAACTGCTACACCTGTGAAAATCTATTGTGTCCAAAAATTGCAGTTACGAGGTTTTCATGTCAGAAATGACAGAAATGACAGAAACTCAGATACGAGGTTTGCTTATAGTCCTGTTTCAAGGATTTCTATTGGCTAGTCATTTATGAGGCTTACACAAAAGAAAATACTGGAGAAGCACTCTCCAGTGTGCCCAAAACCTGAAAATCACCAAAATTGCAGTTATGAGGTTTTCTTAGAACAGCGACGAATGGTGCTATAGTGTTGCTCCGGCTGAAAGGGTAAATGTCGTCCTGGGTATATACATGTACAAAGATTACCCAGGATCTCAATCTTCACTAAAACAATACCCTGGGTGTAGTTTCGGTAGCCGAACATAACCCAGCATCGTAGTATGGCACCTGGATTCGAGGTTGTCTCGCCCGTGGTCACGTGACCGCCTGAAGAATGTCATGAACAGCTACACTCAACAGGTACCGCGGCGCGAGACCGCGAGATTCCACGGGATTTCTAAATAGGACTAGTTCCTAGGCACTGATTGCGGATGCTGGGTGATGTTCGGCTACCGAAACTACACCCAGGGTATTGTTTTAGTGAAGATTGCGATCCTGGGTAATCTTTGTACATGTATATACCCAGGACGACATTTACCCTTTCAGCGTTGCTCAGGTGTAACGTTTTTCAGTGAGACCGTTTTTCTGTGTAATTCCCATTGTTTGGAACACATTGGGAAACAGACTCGCTGTTTCTCTGTGTGTCGCTCATTGTCCAGTCGCCGCTTATTCCGTCAATCTATTGTATTGTCACACTGGCTCACGGGCCTCGCTGAAAAACGTTACACCGGCCCTCCTCCCTCCATGATCTGTCCCAGCGTTCCAAATGAGAGAACTCCAAATGCCCTATGGTTGAAGATCTTCTTGGCAACACCTCGCTCTCTGATTGTGGCTCCGTCTCCACGTTGCCAATCATTTTCAATCAGGCGCTTGGCTTCCTCGGAGACCTCAAGTTCCATCCTACTTGCACGGACCTCTGTGATCACATCACTTGGTGTCCTTACCAGCTCCCCGAAAGGATTTCTCTCATGCCTTTACTAAAGTGCTTTTCAGAATGTCCAGTCGTTTTTGCACTTATTTTACCTTGCAATGGAANGTGCAAGAACGTGGGGAGTCAGTGTAGCGGAAGAAAATTAATTTGTGAGAGTTTAAAAGAAACAAGAAACTGAGCATGAAAACAAGCGTAAAAATGGTCACTTTCTTTGTAACTAATGATCGCGCCTGTAGTGGGAGTCTCACACTTATAAACCGTTCGACGGTGAGCAGTAAAACGTCCCAAGACGCTACCTGCCTCGTGAATGTAACCAGAAATGGATGCAACTTACATAGAAAACGTGATACAACTTGTATATCAATACGGTAGGAGTAGTACAGCCAAAAGTCAAGTAACCCAACGTTCAAGACGGCCGTGTCACTCACCGCCAGGGTAACCAAGAGAATTCGTGTAGACGAGTTACCGATGTGTCCGCTCATGACGGTGACGATTGTTGCAATGTTTAGAATAGAACCTGCGACGATAACAAAGGGAGCGATGTAATCAATGAGGGCTATGGCTAGCTGGGCCTCCCAATATTCTTGTAGACTCCTTAGACTATAATACGTCCGTCGTCTAGAGGTGACGAAAACCTCAACAGTGTATTTGGAGCTGCTGATGGAAACCGTCTGCCGAGACATGGATGCTCAAAACGTGGTTACAATGTGTGAAATGATCGCCAAGGCGGAAAATCTCGCATTCGTATTTGGCAACAAGCAGTACAGAAGTCTCCGAAATCAACGAAAAGCTGTGCTTCATCAGTTTGCGACAGGAGCGATACGGGGTGTAGGTCTCAAAATTTAAATCTTCGTCGTTATTGCTGAAGGTCGAGGTGAAGTTTACACTTCATTCGCTGACTTAGTGAACTAAGAACTTCACAGAATTGACAAAAAACGCTACTTGTTGGCAACATGAGTCGTCGTAATACCGCAAGTCGATACCGCTGAATATCCAACAGACATTGGAGCCACTTGTTTTTAGGCCATTGATACAGTATCGTAATTGTGGCCTGCGATTAGTGATTAGAGCTGTCACGTATCAGTTATGTCTTTCGGGGTTTTTTTCGGAACGATGTAGAGTTTTCGAAAAGCCCCCGAAACGCCATCATGGACTACCATGTGTCTGTACTACCTCATACTTCGTACGCACAAACCCATGGAGAACTTCGCCAGGATTTCTGTTTCTCTCGCACCTCGAGTTGCGGTGCACCAATCAGAACACTTGTGAACCAACCTCGCTCCCAGGTTGGCACAAGCCAGTTACACCGGCCGCTGCATATTTTGTGGTTGGAAAGTATTGGGAACGAGGATGGTCAGCCATTCTATCTATTGCGATTTACCCACCACTCTCTTGAACTATGCTTTTGAACAAAAATACCGTCAATTTTCTAAACCAGAGAAAGTAGGTGTACAGAAAAACTGACGTGGTATTTAGAAATGTTCAGGTTTGTTGCAAATGTTAACGATCTGTGATGGAAGTCGAAAACTAACAGCGGGAGTGAGTCCACGAACAGATCATCCGGTTGGAAACAGCTTCCCACAGCGAAGTTCGTCAAGGGTTTGTGCGAGCGTAGTCGGAGGGCGGAGTGATGTCACAACCCTTGAGTAGTCAAGATGATCAACCTGATGAGACCAAGAAGTTTCATCAAAGTTGCACGTGTAAACGGGCATGCAACTTGTTGCACTGTCATTTTGCGACCTGATGCAACAAATTTCGGATCCAGATCTTATTTTCTGGTGAAGTTGCACTAAGTTGCACGTCACTGGCCAATGAGAATACTGCAAAAATCATGTGATTTTACTCCACCATGTGATTTCTACTAAAGCCAAAATGGCTGCCAAACAAAGCATTTAGGCCATTGATACAGTATCGTAATTGTGGCCTGCGATTAGTGATTAGAGCTGTCACGTATCAGTTATGTCTTTCGGGTTTTTTTCGGAATGATGTAGAGTTTTCGAAAAGCCACCGCGAAATGCCAAAAGCGAACGTCTATCCGCTTGTTCGTTGCTGTCTTCGTGCTGTCTTCTGTATTTACAGCAAAGTACTTCATGTTTGTATAAGTTGGATCCAATTGAGAGGCCATTGTTTTTGGCCGTAGAAGGTCAAGAAGATTGGCCCAGCCAACTGGTATTTAATCATCCCAAACACTTTCCACCATTCCTCGGTAAACACCTTTGAAATCTGGCTCAGTTTCGAGGTCTAAGTTGAGAATATTAGTGCAGTTGACTCAAACGCAATGTCATCATAAGCAGGTGGAGGGTCGTTGCTCATGGCTGTGCCAGTTACCGCTGTCTCCGCTCCCGTGGGCGTGGCAACTGGAGCCGTCGTAAGTGTAGACACCGGCAACGGCGGTCCACCCATTGGTGGCGCTGGAAAGGGTGCTGCACCAGGATAAATGACTGGTGACTCAAACGCAATGTCGTCATAAGCAGGTGGAGGGTCGCTGCTCATGGCTGTGTTTCCTCCGTAATTGACTCAAACGCAATGTCATCATAAGCAGGTGGAGGGTCGTTGCTCATGGCTGTGCCAGTTACCGCTGTCTCCGCTCCCGTGGGCGTGGAAACTGGAGCCGTCGTAAGTGTAGACACCGGCATCGGCGGTCCACCCATTGGTGGCGCTGGAAAGGGTGCTGCACCAGGATAAGTGACTGGTGACTCAAACGCAATGTCATCATAAGCAGGTGGAGGGTCGCTGCTCATGGCTGTGTTTGCTCCGTATGGCAATGGCTGACCGTGACCAGGCACCACTGCTTGTTGAGAGTAGGGGACTACCCGTGGACACCCCTGCCCTGTCCCTTGGTCTACCCCACCTACAAGAAGAAGAATACATTTGACATGCGAGGGACGAAGATTTTGAATTTTGGCTTTTTACCATGTCTTCATCCCTTGCCAGAACCAAATTGACTTACTGGGTCGTATTCATAAAGTGGTTCTATCTTTAGAACGGTTTTAGACAGGTGTGGCAGGAATCGTCAACCACTGTACTTGGAACCGGCCTAAGACGGTTCTAAAGATAGAACCGCTTTATGAATACGACCCATTGTGTCATCGTTCTATCACCAAAATTGGCGCCGCGTGCCCAGGCCACTACCTAACGATGATGATGATTGTTGGACGGAATTTCCCGCCAAGCCAATCGTTGCCAAGTGGTCGAATGGCTGGGACCTACCGTCTCGACGGTTTCACGGGCTTGCCACGCGGTTTCTTCAGGTTTCATTACATTCTTGACCGGCAAATCCAGCAAAGTCCGACAAATCCAAAGTACGGAGAGAGAAGGCGGAGTGCCTCAAAGTTCTACGTTCGTGGTGAACGGGGCCGTCGCTAGAGACGCTCCGCTCCAACTTCCCTCACTAAAGGTGAGAAGTACGGTCGGTGCACATCTTTTACCCGATGTCATTCGGAACTCCCGAAGGCAACTGCTCGGCAATTTCCGTAGACACTCGCATTTCCCCTCGGACACAATTCCAAGGCAGCCATCTTGAATGCGCAACGATTTCAATGCATTTCTGGTGGTTTGGATGCGGTCGCCTCATCACACCCTGCGCATGAACGAAATAGTTCACACAAAAACGTTGCATTATTGATCAATAATTGGCAGATTGGGTGACATATCGGTAAGTTTATATATAATATGCCTCAACTTATCCAGGAAATAAGGTTGGATATCTTAGCAGGCCAAAATTCGGCGAAAATAGTTCCACGGTCGGTCACGTGGGTTCGTTGATAACAACATGGCTGCCTTGGACTTGTGTCCGAGGTGAAATGCACCGCCGAGTGGATAGATAAGCAGTTCGCCTCAGGTCGTTCCGAATGACCCGATGTGTCACGAGACACCTTCACTGGCTCTCACACCACCACCGCCGCCACCTCCACAAGACATAGGCCCGTATGCACAGACGTTCCTCCACTCACACTTGAGTGTGAGGTCGACCTTAATCTTTTGTATTCTACCCTGCAAACA
Organism: Notospermus geniculatus; assembly: GCA_002633025.1. Lineage (NCBI taxonomy): Eukaryota > Metazoa > Nemertea > Pilidiophora > Heteronemertea > Lineidae > Notospermus > Notospermus geniculatus. The sequence goes on from NMRB01004129.1 coordinate 9,501, forward strand.
ATAGGTAAAGGTCGACCTCACACTCAAGTGTGAGTGGAGGAACGTCTGTGCATACGGGCCATAGACATAGACATAGACATAGACAAACCCCACAAACCACCACCAGCGCCACCTACCCGCCGTAGTATTTCCAGCGTAGGTTCTTGGCGGGGTCTTTCTTGAGCAGGCGACCCCCACCACGACACCAATGATGACAAGCAAGACGACTCCGCCGATGAAACCTCCCACGATTCTAGCAACAGAAAAATAGTGAAATATTTAAACTGAGCAGAGGTGTATGAAACATGTAATGAATGTATGCTTCACTAGCCCGTTATGGCCTTCGCTCCGTCCCCTGTGGGGCGCTACTCGCCCTGGCGTCATCCAAGGCTTTGATAGTCACTGGCCTCGTTAGGGTGGGTGCACACTAGAAGCGATTCGCAAAGCGATTTGGAATTGCACGCAAATTGCTTTTGTTTGGGAGGCATTGCGGCATGAAATAACAAAGAACCATCGCATACGTTGTGCGAATCGCGTGTAGTGTATACCCACCCTAAAGCGGCGAATCCACTGTCGCGATTTGGGCTTGCGGTCCCTTGCGATCGCCTGAAGCGGGTGATCCACTGTTGCGATTTGGGCTTGAGACGGGGTTGCGTTCCCTTGCGGTTACCTTATATGGCAATCGGAAGTCCTTATAAGGTAACCGCAAGGGAACGCAACCCCGTCTCAAGCCAGAATCGCGACAGTGGATCACCCGCTTTATATGGCAATCGGAAGTCCTTATAAGGTAACCGCAAGGGAACGCAACCGCGTCTCAAGCCAAAATCGCGACAGTGGATTACCCGCTTTAAGCGGCGAATCCACTGTCGCGATTTGGGCTTGAGACGGGGTTGCGGTCCCTTGCGATCGCCTTATATGGCAATCGGAAGTCCTTATAAAGGGCTCCGCAGACTGGCGATTTTTCGAGCGATTTTCTAGGCAACCGGCCTTGCGACCACAGAAGCGACTGAACATATTTTCAGTTCTTTTAGGTTTGTTGACCTGTTTGCGACAAATGCTTCCTTGGAAGATCAGTGATGTCGTGGATGACATCACTGATCGACCTCAAAGGTAATTATCGCAGGCGACATGGTAGTCGCATCTGTAGTCGCCCCCATTTTAGTCGCCAGTGTGCGGAGCCCTTTAGGTAACCGCAAGGGAACGCAACCGCGCCTCAAGCCTAAATCGCGACAGTGGATTCGCCGCTTTACTCTAGCAAGAGTTGCGCCAAATACCAAATCAATCCCACAGCCACGATTATGGCTGAGCTTTCAGGTGTCAAATAGCTGTGCCAAATAAACCTTTCTAATAAAGATGATGGCCAACAAGTTCTCCCACATGACATTGTGGCCATTCATTGTCCAAGCATGATATAACACTACCAAACGCATCCCTGAACCTTTGTGCCCAGCCTAGCCTGGCGCACACGAGAGCTTCCTGCTTACGGAAAAGTTCATTCGTGGCACTTGCCCTAAAGCCTGGCGCACACGAGAGCTTCCTGCTTACGGAAAAGTTCATTCGTGGCACTTGCCTTAAGGAGGAAGCTCCCGTGTGCGGTGCGATTCACGACTGATTTTCGTCATTCGAGGCGCTGCAGCCAATATCAAACCAGTTTGATATTTTTCGCCACGCCTGCACGAAGCTTCGAATCGCACCGCACACGGGAGCTTCCTCCTTAAGGCAAGTGCCACGAATGAGCTTTTCCGTAAGCAGGAAGCTCTCGTGTGCGCCAGGCTTTAAGGAGGAAGCTCCCGTGTGCGGTGCGATTCACGACAGATTTTCGTCATTCGAGGCGCTGCAGCCAATATCAAACCAGTTTGATATTTTTCGCCACGCCTGCACGAAGCTTCGAATCGCACCGCACACGGGAGCTTCCTCCTTAAGGCAAGTGCCACGAATGAACTTTTCTGTAAGCAGGAAGCTCTCGTCTGCGGACCATCGGTAGTATTAAACTTCTGACGTCATAGTGAGAACTGTCAGACCGCCATCTTTGTTGGAAAGGTCTATGCGGCTGAGCGTTATTCGTCTGCGTGCGCCTAGCTTTAACGCCTGTCAATAAAACTGTTCTGCTGATACTTACGCCCCGACATTGCTGGAGCTACTGGAGCAACAGCCGTTCAGCCAAGATCCAGAAATAGAGGTTTGGCTGTCGCAGCATGTGGCAGAGGGTGGCCTGCACCAGTATTTCTTGTAGCGGTTCGTGCAGATGGACACTGGTGCGTTATATTCCTTTATATCACAACATGTGCTGTAGGTGTGAGTAACTATATCACCGAATAGCACTGTGGACGTGGAGGCGGAATGAGAACAGCACTCCGTATAGGGAGGAGTACACGTGTCGTACCTTTCCGTCCGGGCGGAAAGACACGAACTCCTGAATAGAAAGAAAAAAGGATTTGACGTGATTTTTATAGATCAGTTTCGCTAGCGCAATCTTGCCAATAACCAGGTCATCGCCATGGCGATGCCTAGTCTAGAGCCTAGACTGGTGCCCCGTCCCAACAGGGGTCACGCATGCGCAAATAGGATGTCAACACAAAAGCGTGTTGTTTTTCATGGATTGTCAGTGACAAAACATCAAGTTTTTCACGATATCTGACTTTATCTTCATGATTAATGGATCGATAGAGTTACTCATGATTACAGCAAACGTGTTAGGGCCAAAAATTGAAATTTACAGTGATTAATCACTGTATAAAAGCAATACTGCGCAGCTGAAAACTCCGCGAAATTTTCATTGGTTTTAACGTTGGCAGACAACTCACATCCGGGTACTCCATCCCCCAGTGGGGGCCGCATGCGCGAGATCCCCATGACGATGACCTAAATTTTGGCAAGATGGCCGCTAGCGAAACTCATCTATAACAGGGCCGTATTTAACTTTTTGGTCCAGGGGGGCAGAAGCCTCTCAGGGGGGGGCAGAAGACCTCTTTTTGCCATTTTTTGCCCAAAATCCTCATGAAAATCACGTTTTTTGGTTGGCTCAGGGGGGCAACTGCCCCCTGCCCCCCCCCCCTTTAAATACGGCCCTGTATAAATACCTGTACCTCAAGGCCATTTTTCTATCATCACCAATTTGAGAAACATTAAACTGGGGTTAGGCCTACAGGAATCGAAGTCCCCAGAATTCTGAGTCCGGTTTTATTGTTAAACAAGTGATTCGGATGTGGGTATAAGCTCTAAGGCCCGTATGCACAGACGTTCCTCCACTCACACTTGAGTGTGAGGTCGACCTTAATCTTTTGTATTCTACCCTGCAAACAATAGGTAAAGGTCGACCTCACACTCAAGTGTGAGTGGAGGAACGTCTGTGCATACGGGCCTAAGACCACGACCATTGCATTACAATAGCAGCAGGCTATTGTGTCTCGGACTTGCATTCCTCAGACTCCCATTCCTCTCACACCAGAATCTGATGACCAGACCGACAAACACCGTTTAAGTAGCCCTGATTACACTACATACAAATCCCCGGATTTTGTTTAGACTTGTGTCAAGCCCGGGCCCAAAAAAACCCGCCTGATAGCCGGCGCTCGTCTATACTACTAAAACCTAGTAATTGCTACGCCCTGGCTTCCCGTCACCTTGACATTGTCATCCTTGTTGCAAAAAGTCTGTTTTCTCCGCCTTCTTATCACTGTTTATCATGAAATTTGCTACGTTGTCTTATCTAAAAACAATTCTCTTTCGTAAGACCTATACGTTTAGAGAACTTGCCATGCCCTACAAAGGCCGCACTAGACACGCCACCTGTCGAGGTGTTAAGAACTAGATTAAGCCTGGGTCTATTGTATCTACACTACTTTAAAAACCCGCTTGTGACGAGGATTTAAATTAAGCCCTCCAAAAACCTTCGAGCTCGGAGGGCTTATTAGCCACGTGTTTTTCATTCCCGGGTCAATTAGACCCGCGCTTTCAACAGGTGTGGACAGAAAACCCCGGTGGGACGCTGGCTTACGACGCGAATAACCGAGACGATGGAGATATCTTCGTGCGCCTAGCATTAAAGCCTGTCACTAAAACGGTTCTGCCGATACGTACTCCCCGCTGTAGCTGCTGGAGCAACAACCGTTCAGCCAAAATCCAGAAATAAAGGTTTGGCTGTTGCAGCATGTGGCAGAGGGTGACCTGCACCAGTATTTCTTGTAGTGGTTCGTGCAGACGGACACTGGCGCATTATATTTCTTTACGTCACAACACGATGCGTACGTGTTTCTATCATGATAAGGCCACGTGGAGGTGGAGTAAGAACAACACATCGGGTTGGAAGAATAACACGTCTGGTACCGGCCCTTCGCGGAGAGACACACCATCCTCGAAGTCCTGAATAGAAAGAAAAAAGGATTTGACGTGATTTTTATAAATACCTGTACCTCAAGGCCATTTTTCTATCATCACCAATTTGAGAAACATTAAACTGGTGTTACAGGAATCGAAGTCCCCAGAATTCTGAGTCCGGTTTTATTGTTAAACAAGTGATTCGGATGTGGGTATAAGCAAAAATAGATAAGAGAGGCTATTGTGTCTCGGACTTGCATTCCTCAGGCTCCCATTCCTCTCACACCAGAATCTGATGACCAGACCGACCAACACCGTTTAACTGGCCCTGATTACACTACATAGAAATCCCCGGATTTTTTTAGACCTGTGTAAAGCCCGGGCCCAAAAAAACCCGCCTGAGAGCCGGCGCGCGTCTATACTACTAAAACCTTGCTGGACTTATTGCTACGCCCTGGCTTCCCGTCACCTTGACATTGTCATGCTTGTTGCAAAAAGTCTGTTTTCTCCGCGTTCTTATCACTGTTTATCATGAAATTTGCTACGTTGTCTTATCTAAAGACAATTCTCTTTCGTAAAACCTACGTTTAGAGAACTTACCATGCCCTACAAAGGCCGCACTAGACACGCCACCTGTCAAGGTGTTAAGAACTAGACGCAGTGATCCCGGGACCCGCCGCTAGGCGGCATATGTCATTCGAGGTCTATTGCGGATCGTGAGGTCACGTGGCTTAGTCCTAAACGCATGATTATGCTGGAGGCATTGGAACTGATTGAGGTCCAGAAATCAACAAAGGGAGCTTCTTTATGTGTATTGTTTGCAGTCAAAACAAAGTTCATTTTCATAGAATAGGATTGGCGACGTTGTTCTGAGAAAAAAAGTTGGAATATTTGTGAAAAAAAGCGGTGAAAAATCGATACGCACGAAATGCAACGTCACGAAAGTTGTGTACACTCTCCAATACCACCGCTCTTTGCCCTGGAGAATGCACAGAACTCACATTTCTATGACGTGTACAATATCAGTGACGTCATTCCAATAAAGTCAGCCAATCTCTCAAGTTTGGCATGATTTAACAAATTGGTAGAACTTTAGAATCCCTGATCAGCATGGTCAGACATGTCAGAACAGAACTGGCACACAGTGAATATAATTATAAACACATGAAAATGACACACTGATAAGCCAACGTCTACTGCGAGGATTAAATAGCAGCGGTTGTCTGTAATCGCAACTCGCTGGCGTACAAAGAAACTTTGTACTTCTGTACAAAAGTTCCTTTGGACGGCAGCGAGTTGTGATTACAGGCAACAGCTGCACTGCAGCGACAGCTATTTTGCAATTCATACAATACAGCGTTTTTCCTTTTAGTAATAACGTCAACAATACATTTCTTGCCTCCTTCCCTTACTTCAATACTCATAACCATCAACAGAATTATCATGGGCCTATCGTCTGGTCCCGATAACTCTGGATAAAGCCGGGTCAATTGTATCTACACTACCGGTACATTAAAAACCCGCTTGTGACGAGGAGTTAAATTAAGCCCTCCAAAAACCTTCGAGCTCGGAGGGCTTATTAGCCACGTGTTTTTCATTCCCGGGTCAATTAGGCTGGGTTTACATCGAGGCACACGCGACACGGACACGCAGGCGAACAATGGCTTCACAAAGGATTCATCACCATGAAACCTTTGTTCGTCTCCGTGTTCGTGTTGCGTGTGCCTCAATGTAAACCCAGCCTTAGGCCCGCGCTTTCATCATGTGTAGACAGAAAACCCCGGTGGGACGCTGGTTTATGGGAAGTGTAAACAGGGCTTACGACGCGAATAACCGAGACGATGGAGATATCTTCGTCTATGTGCGCCTAGCATTAAAGCCTGTCACGAAAACGGTTCTGCCGATACGTACGCCCTGCTGTAGCTGCTGGAGCAACAACCGTTCAGCCAAGATCCAGAAATAAAGGCTTGGCTGTTGCAGCATGTGGCAGAGGGTGATCTGCACCAGTATTTCTTGTAGTGGTTCGTGCAGATGGACACTGGCGCATTATATTTCTTTACGTCACAACACGATTCGTACGTGTTTCTATCATGATAAGGCCACGTGGAGGTGGAGTAAGAACAGCACTTCACGTCGGGAGAATAACACGTCTGGTACACGGTCTGGTACCAGACCTTCACGGAGAGACACGACGTCCTCGAAGTCCTGAATAAAAGAAAAAAAGATTTGACATAATTGGTTCACGTGGGCCTATAGTCCCTTTAAGTGACCATTATATTGGGTCCAAATTGAGCTTTCGACGGACTTTTCGGCACTAAAGCATTAGCGTATCTCAAGACAATGAGTGGGGATATGTTAGTTTTTATGCCTAGAAGTGTCCCGGCTATTTATTATAGCGATTATTTCGCGATTAATACTTTTTTTCGGTATTTTGTGGTTTTCTAGAGATTTCATAATTAAGAAACGATTTTGCTCGGTTGAAATCCATGCGGGGGTCACACATTCAATCTCGGGCTCACGGGCGGACGAGCAAATACCTATATGATGTTTGTGTAATTAGTGCAGGGCCGTATTTAACTTTTTGGTCCAGGGGGTGGGGCAGAAGCCTCTCAGGGGGCCAGGGGACCTCTTTTTGCCCAAAATCCGCATGAAAATCACGTTTTTTGGTTGGCTCAGGGGGGCAACTGCCCCTTCGCCCCCCCCCCTTTAAATACGTCCATGTAGTGTGACCTCGATCAGGCGCTGAGGTTGAGAAGCACAAGTGGATTTATATTTAGAAGTAGTTTGAGGTGAGTCTCTATCTTTAGCCATGGTGCATGATGGGGTGTTCATGAGCGTTTTCATATGTTTGTTGACTAGTACGAAGAGCCGTGGATTATCACTCACCTTTTTTGTGCGAGTACTGAGTTAGCGTTCGATCATGATAGAGAGGGAGGGTTGCTTGGTTTCAGTCGGTGTGTTGGCCTGAATTGAATGCACTTTGCGTAGGCTATGACAACTTCATTTGACTGTTTAATGTGTCAGGTTTTCGAAGGCAGTTTTGTGTGTTTGTGCCAACATTCTTTATTGGTTCACGTGGGCCTATAGTCCCTTTAAGTGACCATTATATTGGGTCCAATTTGAGCTTGTAACGGATTTTTCGGCACTAAAGCATTAGCGTATCTCAAGACAATGAGCTGAAATATGTTAGTTTTTATGCCTAGAAGTGTCCCAGCTATTTATTTTAGCGATTATTTCGCGATTACCTTTTGTTCGGCATTTTGTGGTTTTCTAGAGATTTCATAATTAAAGCGAATCAAAAGCGAAAAAATTTGATTTAGAAATAGAATTTGAAAGGGGACGAATTTTTGGGAAAAATGTAAACAGACTTCTTTAGAATGTCAACAAATGAAATATTCGTGCATTCTGATTGGCTGAATTTTCTGTTTACAAACACCATCCAAATGTAAACAAAATCCGCTTTCGATTCGCTTTAAGAAACGATTTTGGTTGGCTAGAATCCATACGGGGGTCACACATTCATCTCGGGCTCCAGGGCGGCCGAGTATGGTTTGTATAATTAGTGTGCCCTCGATGTGGCCCCGACGTTGAGAAGCACATGTGGATATATATAGAAATTGTTATCTTTAGCCATGGTGCAAGATGGGGTATACATTAGCGTTTGTTGAGTATTACGACGAGCCGTGGATTATTACTCACTCTTTTTGTGCGAGTACTGAGTTAGGCCTGTTTGTTCGATCGTGATGGAGAGGGAGGTGTTGTTTTGTTTACGTTTTTCAGTCGGCGTTTTTGGCCTGAATCGAATGCACTTTTCTTTATTGACAACTTCATTTGACCTTGGAGTAATTGACTGTTCAATGTGTCAGGTTGAGCACTTGTGTTCTCGTATAGAAGGCATTTGTGTTCATGTGCGAACATTCTTTATTTCAAACTCTGTCCACGTGAACCTTACGCCGCCAGGCTTGTTTCAAACTCTTTCGACGTGAACCATTTACGCCGCCAGTGGTCCGAGGATATCTACGGCTTTCCTGAGCTCGGTAGCGCGCCGAAAGAAAATAACTCGGAGTTATTTTCTTGCGGCGAGTAGCGGCTGGGGCTAGAGATCCTTCATAATCCTTGACACGCCCGTCGGGGTCCCACCAGCCACCGGTCAACCTCCTCCCTACCAGGCACCGAGTAGGTCGGACGATTTTCGGCCCTCATCAGGGGGCCCAGATATCCTCCGGATACTGGTCAAAGTCCGACAGCGCCCACGGGTGCGCGACTGAGTCCCCTCCAATGTCAATCGGAGGCCGATTTTCAAAATCGCCGGTTTGCCGGACGAACAGCGGGCCGATACCCGCTGGGAAATCGGTGGGGGACTATATGGTATCGGCCAACAATTTTCAACTCGTCGGAACAAAATCCGACAGACACCAGCCGGCATCGGCCGATTACTGGCCAGTGTTCCTCGGGGTGCCCGTCGAGAACCATCCTACTATTCAAGGATATGTGAAAGATACATGTAGGCCTATGTGGGAATATCCGTCGCAGGCCGCAACGTCGCAAAAATATGCCGATGTCAAGATATCCTCCGGCGGCTGCTTCATTTGTGACTCAGGCAATTCACATTGTTCAAAGGAGAATGCACGACAGATTTTTGGCAGGCCACAGAATTATTTTATACATGTTTTTCTTTTCGGGTAGACAGTAAGCCTCAAAGGAACACTTTTATCATGAAATACCTACAATTGTGTCAGGTGGTGGGTAGACACGCCCAAGAAGCCAAAAATAACACTAGGCCTATGTAAATATCAAGAAGTCAACTTCCAGAACGTAGCAAATTTCCGACCCCAACCGGGGTCTTCTTCAGCCTGAAGACCGGGGTCTTCTTGTGCCAGCCTGAAGAAGACCCAGGTTGGGGTCGAAAATTTGCTAAGTCTGGAAGTTGACTTCTTGATATTTACCACCTTGTGTGTCAATTTTTGTGCTTTTTTCTTTGGAGGCCTATGTAAACATTCATATACATGTTTTTCACAGGGATGACTATTGGGGGCGATTTGGGTGATTTTTACCCAATTTTGCACCCAAAAATAGATGGGGACAACAAAAGTTCATCTTTAGTCAAAATATCTATCAAAACAGTGCAGTTTGATCTGCTGGGCGCCATATATCATGAATAACGTCTCCCTCTCGCTTTAAAAGCAGTCCATTACAAAACATACATGTAGTGTGCTGGGGGTTTTTCTTAGAGGAGGCTTACAGTCAGACGAGCCAAAGTTTGTTCAGTCAGAAATTACATGTCAATGATGGTATATTTTAGAATCAGGAGGTAACAGGTGTCAAGTCGCAAAAGTATCCACTGTCATTAACCACCATCTGATTCTACTGTACCGACCTATTTTTCAGTAAAGAACAGTACAAAAACGTGCGGATAAACAATTCTAAGCAAAAAGAACATTTTGTTCACCAAATACCAGTGCAAGAACATAGTTTGCTACCAAATGTATATTCTCATTTCAGAAGAATCGTCAATTTATCCACAGTAATCAGAATAGCACCTCATGTTTTGTAATGCCAAATTTTGAGGAGGCGGCGGACGGGTCTAGGACTTACGTGGTACTTAACCATCGCTTGCGGGAGAAGGTATGCGATGAACAGCAGTCACGAGTTGAGCCTTTACAGTAGATCTTCCAATAGATGTTGCTACAGTGGTGCCGAAATAGGTTAAGATACTCGCTTTTCGCACAGCAAGTCTTGAAAGTGGTTCCTTGATATATCTGGGAATACGTCAGGTATGGACAGCAGTAGGAGGAAAAACCGTCGCAAGATTGGATTTTGAGATCATTATAGAGCTTATCAGTTGTACACGTCCTGACCCCTTCAGCATCTAGAAGAAAAATTACAAAGTATATGGATGAACTGGAAATATGTGTGATCTGGAAAAAACGTAGCAAGTCACTTTTTTATGAAAATTGAGTTCACCCCTAATTTGAATTTACCAGGTTTTACCCCTTCATGTTGTGAAATAAAAGTGCATAAAACCCATCTCAGTTACCTGTTTTTGATCTGGAAGAACCTAGCAAGTATAGAGAGCCAATCACAGTGGTGAAGTACACTTGGAACCGGCCTAAGACGGTTCTAATGATAGAACCACTTTATGAATACGACCCACCCCATAGAGTTATGGTGTATATTAAACTTTAACATTTATCTTTCGTTTCCACTTCGTAGATACGAAGTGGAAAGGGGCTGGGCAGAAATGAAGGGTTGTTACAAGTTCGGCATAACTCTGAAACTACTGCTTCGATTTGCTTGAAACTCGCACAGATGATGCTTTTTACTGAATGATTAACAATTATGATGACACAAAAATAATTGCATTGCTCATTACTAATTAGGGAGACAATGCCAGATTTCAGAGGCCCAGAAAGACAAGGAATACTCATTATTTCACCGCAGAATTTCACCTGGGCCTATGTCACGTAAAATGCTAACAATGTTGTGTGATAGAGTTAATTGTTTTAATCCTTTTCTACAAAAAAATGTATTTTAGATTTTTGATTCAAATGCCTAACCTCTGCAAGTTCAGCAAGCTTATACAAAGCCCTTCTAACCAATGTGAAAACTGACCACAGGCCTGAAACCACTCACAATTCACCGGGAATTGACTCAATCAAACTTGATTTCACATGAATTACCTTTTGGTTGGAATTGAAGTGTGCATTTTCAATGGGTCATTTTGGGTGACATCACCAATTCCCAGGCCTGTGGTCAGTTTCTGACTGCTTGAATGGCTTTGTAAACCTTGCTCAACTTGCAGTGTTGGCCATGTCAACCAAAAATGTAAAATACCATTTTCTTGTAGAAAATAATTAAAATAATTAACAGACGTCACACAAACTTGTTAGCATTTTACATGACACAGGCCCAGGTGAAATTCTGCGGTGAAATAATGACTATTTCTCGTCTTTCTAGGCCTCCAAAATCTGGCATTGTCTCCCTAATTTAATTAGTAAAGAGCAATGCAATTGTTTTTGTGTCATCATAGTTGTTAATCACTCAGTACCAAGCATCATCTATGCAAGTTTCAGGCAGATCGAAGCAGTAGTTTAAGAGTTATGCCGAACTTGTAACAACCCTTCATTTCTGCCCAGCCCCTTTAAAAATTCAAGATGCATCACAACTCTTTCGGTCTTACATGACATGCTAAAAGACGCACTGGCAGCAGGGACATTTGTCATGTTTGTGGTACCAACCATCCCCAGAAATACATTAGGTCCTGGAAATGAAGTTGAATTTCGTATTTCGTACTTCGTGTTTCGTCAGATTTGCGAAACCTCCCTAATATGGAGTTTTCGCAAATCTGACGAAAAACGAAGTACGAAATACGAAATTGGACGTCATATCCATGACGTAATGTATTTCAGGAAATGGTTGGTACCACAAATATCGCCTGCTGCAAGAGCGTCTTTTAGCGTATGACGTTAGACCGATAGAGTTACGGTGTATATTTAACTTTGAAATTTATCTTTCGTTTCCACTTCGTTGATACGAATTGGAAATTTAAAAATTCAAGATGCATCACAACTCTTTCGGTCTTACATGACGCACTGGCAGCAGGGACATTTGTGGTACCAACCATCTCCAGAAATGCATTAGGTCCTGGAAATGAAGTTGAATTTCGTATTTCGTACTTCGCGTTTCGTCAGATTTGCGAAACCTCCCTATTATGTACTCTTACCGTACCTTCTATGACAGAGCCGACCAAAAGGCAAACAGAGAAAATCACGATTTCTCCTGAAAATTTCATTTTTGGTGGCAATATAACTCCGCACGAGCCACATTCCTGATATAATGATCCACCGGTGAAGGTCTGGATATAGGCCTACATGTATGACCAGAATGGAGAATATCTACATGTATAGCCAATGACCCAGTTTAAAAGAATAGCTAGCCAAAGACTTAGTTTGAAAAAAAATAGCTTGCCCATAAAGTGTCAGTTACCAATTCATAAATATAAATAAATCAACTTCCTCTTTTAGTCTCCCGACCATTTTCTATAGCCGTCGTTTCTTGTGCCTGATCACCCAATGTAGAGAGGGGTTCATTGGCGTACGAATCAGGCCCGACTGCACAGAAAGTCCGATAGTGCTACCGGCGCCTGTCGGCAGTTACTTCTAACGCATTTTCCTACTAACTAGACTGGTACCCGGTCTTCTGGGAAGCTTGCATTCGAAGACCGGTGAAATCAAATGATCTTACGGCGGAATTCCGACGAGAGTGACGTCATTCTACAAGCTCCAATAGATGGCGGCTCCCACAACTTGGGCATGATCATGATCATGATGATCTCGTAATCATGAGTAAATTTCAGGAAAACATAGATTTTTTCTTGAGATCAAAGTTGGCTTTAGCTCAGGTGAATGAAAGAAGGCAAACAGCTTACTGCTGCCTAAAACCCATGCAAGCTAAATGTCTCAAACGGGCAGTGAACGGTGATACAATTGCTATTTTGCCTATGGGGCTTCCCCGAGCTAAATATAGACCAGCGGGCGCCATGATGGTTTTATGCATTTGCTTGCGTCTGTCCTAGTATTTTCAATCAGGACAGTGTTCGGTCTACAAACTAACCGCCGATATGCACCGAATGCACTATCGGAATTTCCGTGCGGTCAGCCCTGGTCCGTTTTCAGTCCGTTTCCCCCTAGTTTTCCGGACACGACAACGCAAAAGTCAATTTGATCGATTTTTATGGACCTGAATCGGACAAATCCGATTCAAAGTTTACTCTTCTTGATAACTGTGGCCTTTCATTGGATGAAACTGGCATGGCTCACACATGGGATGACAGCTTTTCATCCGTAGTGGAATTTCATGCAAAATCTCACTTTTTCAGGTTTTGATATTTTTCGATAAAATATCAAAAATCTTTGTTGACAGTTGAAATTCTAACTTCATTGCCGTGTAGATACAAAAACCCAAGGTTACAAGAACACAGAAAATAATCTCTTGGTTCTTTATTATATAGCAGAAATATCATCATTTGTTTTAGCTAATTGGGTCATCAGTAAGTGGCGCTGAAAGGGTAAATGGCGTCCTGGGTATATACAAAGATTACCCAGGATCTCAGTCTTGATTAAAATAACACCCTGGGTGTAGTTTCGGTAGCCGAACATCACCCAGCTTCCGCAATCTGTGCCTAGGAACGAGTCCTATTTAGAAATCCCGTGGAATCTCGCGGTCTCGCGCCGCGGTACTTGTTGAGTGTAGCTGTTCATGACATTCTTCAGGCGGTCACGTGACCACGGGCGAGACAACCTCGAATCCAGGTGTCATACTACTATGCTGGGTGATGTTCGACTACCGAAAGTACACCCGGGTATTATTTTAGTGAAGACTGAGATCCTGAGTGATCTTTGTATGCACCCAGGACGACATTTACCCTTTCAGCGTAAGCGGCAAACTCCACATTTTTCTTATTGTACTGTCCCTCTGATACATTTAGTGTAGCCGCAAGTTAAAATGACTCGGTTATTTCAAAGATATTTGACATTTTTGAAAACAGGACTCAGAAAATTTGGTCACTGAACGTAGCCCTAAGCCTCACAGTATTGAATTTTACGGTGTTTTCAAAGTGTTAGGAGACTGCAGGTAGAGGTCTCATAGCCTCGTGAAGGTCCCCAAAATGCTTGCATGACAAGTACATGTACTTCAAAAAATCAATGCTGAGTTTTCAACACGGCATTGAAAAAACATTAGGCAGAGCCGTGCTCCCTTGTACCTGTCAGGACAAGTAAAAGAACCCACATAGGTGGACAGTAGTCTGTCGTGGACTCCATACCATAGTATAAGCTTAAGACCCTTAAAAAGGGTTATGAAGCTTCCAAACGATAAATACATGTACATGTACTACATTTTACACTACACTAATGTCGGAAGATGTAAGCACTTTCTGAATTCAATACAGTGCGGCTTTAACAGAATCATTGATTCTATCGATCAATACTCTAGTCCTGAACTTTTGATTTCTTTCCACATAGTTGAATAATAAAATGCTGCCAGCGATAACAATTAATTTATGCATCATTTGTTTTATTGCCATCCTGTCGATACGGACAGTTACATGTGCCAGTGGATAACGGCGATCTTCTGACCCCATTTCAATCTTTCGCTCGACTCCGGCAGCCATCTTGAGCCGTTGCCATGAAAATTCTAAGAATATACCGAGGTTTCATTGTCTTGACGGCCACTAGAAACAGCTCCAAAAAGCATTCTGTAGTGGCTAATAGATGGGAATGTGAACATATTGCCAGTAAAATTCACCATGTCAACATTTGATCCGTTCCTCAGTTGCTGGCGCCACACGTGATGTACCTGTAGTTCCTGCAAAGCCAAGATACAAAATAGCACAAAATTGACACACAAAATGATAATAAGCAAGAAGTCAATCTCCAGAATTCACGAATTTTCGACCCCAACCGGGGTCTTTTTCAAGTGGAACTTTACAATCTGAAACTCTAGAAAAGACTGAGCTGAAACCCGAAGGTGGAACTAAACTGTGTAGACAGGATGACCAACCGGGGTCTTTTTCAAGTGGAACTTTACAATCTGAAACGCTAGAAAAGACTGAGCTGAAACCCAAATGTAGAACTAACACCTGTGTAGACAGGATGAGTGAGCAATTAAGGAAAGAATAGTGTACAAGCACCACAAATGGTTGCTGGACCTAATTAAGAGAGTGGATGTAATTAAGGAAAGAAAAGTGTCCAAGCCCCACGGATGGTTGCTGGACCTAATAAAGAGAGTGGATGTAATTAAGGAGAAACTGATTTAGCTGAAAGAAAAGGGTTTAATAAATATGACATGTGTAATACATAACAAGCACAAAGCGAAAAGATGCACAAAGGTCAACACAAAGTAAGAGAATATAAAGGAAGTCAACTTCCAGATTTGTAGGAAAAAAACAGAATGGATAATGCAAATCACTGAGCAATGAGAAGAATAGGGCGAGGAGGAATATAGCAAAGGGGGGGGGGGACAAGGCCTAGACCAGAAGGGGAGCCACGTGCCCACCACAACTTGGAAAACCTAAAACGAAATAGGCCTACCAGGGGGAGAGAGTGAGAAGAACACGAATGCCAAACTGGGGTCTCAGAACCTCAGCATCTTGTGTTAAGACCTGAGGGGGTGATGGTTTTAAGGGTCCACATCCATTTCAACTCTGTTCTAAGGAGGGTCGTCTCATCTGGACATGTCTCGAGGATGGTGAACATCAGGTCCTTGACAGAATGTCCTGGCAACTTGAAGTGGGCATAGAGTATCGAGCAGTCAAAATCATCCTCTTTCCCTAATCTGATGTTGGACTTGTGGTTGTTCATCCTTTTACGGAAACATGTAGTCTGTCCGACGTACTGATTGATGGTGGTGCATCTGGTACATGTGAGCAGTAGACCACATTTCTGCTGTCACAATCAGCGGGACCCCTCAGGCGGAGTAGATGGGACCTTCCCGTGGAGAAACTAGTGATGTGGAACTGGGAGGGCAAGGAGATGCAAAGTTAGTTCCTGTCAAGAGTGACAGTAGCCGAATAGCAAGTTGCCTTGAGGGTCCCGTTAAAGATTCACGTCTATGATGAAATCCCGAGAAAATTCCACTGATATCGCATGCGGTTCGCTGGGCTGATGGGTAGCTGGCATCGTGGTAAAATTTACTTAAAGGTGCTCTAGTCCGAATTGTAAACATTACGGTTTGTTTATTTACGTGGTTGATTATAATAGTTATTTTCCTCGGACAGGTGGCAGCAGCGTGTATACCAAAACATTAATGTTATCTATTTTTATATCTACATGTATCTTGTATTGATAAATATTCTTGTAACTGAAATGTATTTATGATTTTACGCTCAAAAAGAAACAAAAAGTTGTGTAAGGCGAGATTTAATTCAATTTTATCTGATTTGTTAGTACCAGAAGTTGACAATAGGTAACACCGTAATGTTTGCAATTCGAACAAGAGCACCTTTAAGGATTATGTAAAGTAAGTCGAAATCTCGAATTTTTGATGCAAAAAATCGGACTAACTGCACACTAAATGGAGAAAATAAGGCTCGGGGCACCTACTTATGACGGCTCCCTAGGGCCCCCTAGCCTTGTTTTCCAAATTTAGTGTGCAGTCAGTCAGATTTTTTGCGTCGTCAAAAATTCGTGACTTCGAGTCACTTAAAGGCCCGTTTACACACGCAACTTTTCATGCGACTTCATGCAACTTGTTGCATAAACCTGACGAGACCAAAAAGTTTCATAAAAGTTCATGTGTAAACGGGCATGCAACTTGTTGCAACTCGATCACGCTGGATGTTGCATCGATTTTTCTATGTGTAAACCGTCCCAGGCAGTTTGCAACAAGTTGCAAGTTGCTGCAACTTGCAACTTGGTGCAACCTAGTGTAAACCGCCCTTTACATAAACCTTAATAGATGACAAATACCGGTAATAGATTAGGCCGTCAATGATCTGCAATTAGTCGAGCAGGTCCAACGACTGACACAGAAGTACGTTTGTCCTTGGAGGAATTATAATTCCTCCAAGGTGTGTGACTGTCCCAGGGATTTAGGGCCTACAGGCGGAATGAGATACATGTTGGCGTCGGTGACAGTGCTGTAACTGAATAATGTGGACATGCAATAATTCGACGGCCAGAGGACTCGCTCAGCTTCCCTGTTTCTTCAACCTCGCGAATATTTATTACGAAATATACACAAATGTGAAAGTCCCACGTTTTGATCAGACGATCTATGATAACGTATCGCACACGCCATCCTCTGTGACGTGTGCCTCGCTTTGCTTTGCGCTCGATTCTCTCGGGTTTATATTCTATCATAATTCGGGGGTTTGTCTGTGCCATGTCGTGAGACCGAGGTGTAGGAAGAAGAAATACTCGACACTCCCCAACAGTGTGAGGCTTATGGTAAGAAAGGTTAGTATGGGCACGTATTCTTTTCTGCAGTCGACTTGGAGATTGCTGAACCAGTTGGGTTTGGACATCTTGGCTACCAAGGGTTGTGACATCGCTCCACCCTCCGACTACGCTCGCACAAGCCCTTGGCATCTTTCGCAGTCTTCACTTGTATTTCGCTGGCTGTTCTGTTATCACCCTCCGTTCAATATGCATTTGGTACTATCACATTCAGTGTTTTTATTTCAAATAGATATGTCATTATATAGTATTAATTGACTTTCTTATTTCGGAATTGCTACTTATCCTTATTTTTAACCATTAATTTGGCAGAAATCCCCGATACCAGGAAATTCCCCTGTACGACTGATGGAAGAGCTAATGAAATTCACGGCCTGGCAAGTACGTGGGCTGACAATTAGCGCCGACTGACACAATTCACTTGCTGCTTCCCATATTTGTACACACGAGTACATTGTTTCCATCAATAACAGCATTCATTGCCTCTCGTTGCAGCGGATTCAAACTTTGAATCCGGAAAATTAGGCCTTGAAATCGCAAATCGCTCGCTGTCATGCTGTAGCATTCGCCATGTTGTTTTCTCTTACCTCGTTCCCAGTTGCTACGGAAGTAAATGTACTCCTGAAGAGTTAGTTGGAAACATGCCAAAACCTGAAGGCGAGGTTAACACGGGCAAATCTCAGGAGGGCTCTGATTGGTACATTGATTTCCCGATGTGGGTCAATACAGAAATTGTATGCGAAAGCTTCCAGGGGTAGTGGCGTAGTCGTTTGACGTAGCCAATACACGTGTGGAGATCCAGGATGAGTTTTGGCTGTGTTTAAAGATAATGTATCACGACTTCATTGTTTACGTCCAATGTTTGTAAACATGGATGTCCACATTATGGTTTTGGACTTTGGGACATGCCAACCCACCAAAATGAATACTTCTGGAATCAACAGAATTTCTAGATAGGCATGCCACCAACAAACTACTCATAAGACAAAGAAAGCCTGGATATAAACAAACAAAATGTAAATAAACAATGAATTTTGTGACCTGCGAAAGTACCCGTGATACATTATCTTTAATAGCTAACGGCATTTCTTGGCTTCGTGTCGTAAAACTTTCAACACTAATGTGTGATTAAGTTTTGGTAGCGAGGTACATTTATAAAACCATAATCTTCTGGATTTGCTCGTTTTTATGGTTTTACTAATGTGTGATTGACATGCGTGATGTTCTTAGCATGGCATGGCTACTCGGCCATAAATCCTTTCGACTCCAACCAATGAAAAATGAAATTTTCTTCTGTGGAAATGATAGGGATGTCTGTAGCCGCCGCCGAAGACGAAGGCGATGATGATGGCACTCCTCAGAGCAGATCATTGATGATGACGACGATGACAATAACTATGGTGGTATTTCATGATAACCCTTCTGGAAGGTGACAATGGTTTATCACTATTGTTTTGGTTGTCAATGGCCTACCGAAGTCATAGTGGCCCATTGGGTTTCACTGGACGTCGCTGCTTCTCCAACCACTGTGCCCTATTGACGGTGTGTGAAAGCGGTTTTATGATGTAGGCATGTGCAGTCTTGTTCGTATTAATATCAACACCTATTATCTCAAATATCTCATAAACCACCAAACCAATTTAAATGTGGTTTTCTGCGTGAAGTCAGAAATCTTGTTGACTACAACTGGGCATCAATGTTTTTGCACAAGATTCACTTCTTCATTGCGTAATCTGTCGTTGAAAAAAGGTCCAAAATAAAACTTTTTTGTTTCTGGATTTTTCACCAAAATTCCTTTGCTAGAATGAAGTTATGCCAAAATAAAGGTTATTTAGCAAGTTACTGTCGAAATCGGCCATTTAGTTTTTGAAAAATTGACGTTTTTGTAAAGCTATATCAACACCACTTGTCTTCCACTGCCAACAACTTATGAGACGGTCCCTACATAATAATGCAAACCATACTTCATGTCCCTTGTGTAGGCCGTCAGTACAAAATCCATAGATCTATAGAACAGCGCTGAGTCCTATGTGGCAAAAGTGTTACATAATAATTTTTCAAGTGTGTGGAGGCTTTAGTGACCAATTCATGCACTGGTTAACTTCAAACAAAGATGACAAAGGCTACTAAGTTCTTTCTCAATGCCTGTTACTTTTTGCAATACAATGTCATGAATAACCAGTACTGGTCACAACATTTATCTCTGCCTATACAGTGACCCATGCATGGTGTATGGTTTGCATTATTATGTAGGGGCCGTCTCATAAGTTGTTGGTAGCGGAACACAAGTGGTGTTGACATAGCTTTACAAAAACGTCAATTTCTCAAAAACTAAACGACGTATTTTGACAGTAACTTGCTTAATCACCTTTATTTTGGCATAACTTCATTCTGGCCAAGGAATTTTGGTGAAAAATCCAGAAACAAAAAAGTTTTTTTTGACCTTTTTTCAATGACAGATTACGCAATGAAGAAGTGAATCTTGTGCAAAAACATTGATGTCCAGTTGTAGTCAACACGATTTCTGACCTTATGCAGAAAACCGCATTTAAATTGGTTTGGTGGTTTATGAGATATTTGAGATAATAGGTGTTGATATTAATACGAACAAGACTGTACATGTAGATCAGCTGTTTTGCGTATGGCAGTTTCCGCTTATGAAACCCAACTGCAGCTGTGCGTGTGATACGTTAAAGGTCTTCTTTATTCCATGTTATTTTTTCGCCTGAATCTAATCTTTCAGTCAATCTAAGCCAAGAAAGGGCTCAACCGAGGACTAGTTGCAACAGAATTATTTCACTTGTACATATGCGATTCTGGAAGGTCCTGCGTACCGTAAATCTACTTAATTAACATTTAAGATCCTGTATTAACTTTCATTACAATTTATGGACTTCTATTACAAATTCAAGTGTGCGTGCACTGCTAATTGTTTCCTTGTCGATTTAAAGCCCTAAGAAATGTATCACATGGCACCTCTTAGTCCGATAGCTTGATTTGAACATGTTGTCGCTGTGTTGTAGAAATAACATATTACGTCATATTTTGCCCAAAATCAACTAAATTTGCCGTTTTTG
Source organism: Notospermus geniculatus (assembly GCA_002633025.1). Lineage (NCBI taxonomy): Eukaryota > Metazoa > Nemertea > Pilidiophora > Heteronemertea > Lineidae > Notospermus > Notospermus geniculatus. Next base: position 29,830 of record NMRB01004129.1, read on the forward strand.
ATATAGCAAATACTAGTTTAATTAAGAGCACTACCCCTGCGTAGATTCTGGTAGATTTTCGGTATGGTGTAGTCATGACCTTCCAGAATCACCATACAACTTAAAATAATCCTGTTGCAATTTGTTTGAGGTCAAATTGCGATTTGACTGGACTATCTTTTTTCATTCCTCTTTGCCAAAAGAAATGGACAGGTATACATTTTCTCTCCACACTTTCGGACCATACGTTTTGCAACAAATGAAAAGGAACATCGATTACAGCATCCGAAGTGTTTCATCTTTAGAAATTCTCAGAATCTTACTAATCAGGCCTGGCGGTACTCTTCAGCAATGGAATCGACAAATTTCGTTTTACTCCTAGTGATGGAGTTGTCCGCATGCATTGCTCTATTCACTGCGTTTTAAAGGGACTCTAGAGGGAACTCACGGATACCACGGATATTCGTCATTTCAATATCTCAATCATAGGTGGCAGGTCGCAATAATAGTTTATCAATTTGTCGATAGATGGCGCAAATATGAAAGTATAAGTACGCATGCGCAGGTACAAGGCAGAATCGCGGGAAATTCTATAAATAGCGCTGGGGAACACATGATCACGTCAGCCATGGAATTCCCAGCGTTAA
>NMRB01004129.1:32446-44472 GCA_002633025.1 Notospermus geniculatus
CCCCCCCCCCCCGGCTGAGGGCCTAGACCTACTTCAGGCTCTAATATGTAATATCAGTTTAGAATCGCCGACTCAGTAATAATATACGGGCATGGTTTGGGGTACTTTTACCACGGTTAGCAGGTTATTCATTTCGCCGAGTTTCTATTAAGTTGCAAAGACGGCTTCAAAAGGCAGTATTCACTTCATAAATAAGTTTGAAACCTGGCGCATCGTCTTTGTCACATAGTATAAACTCTGTATGCAGAAAACCGACTCATTATTCACGGCGGTTTCAGAGGAGATGTGTGAAATTACGCAAATCGCTCAGTAATAATATATAGATTAATTAGGTCGCGGTGCATCCGGAAGATGGCGCTTGTGCATGGCGCCAGCGATGAGACCCGTGGCCGGATGAGATTCGCAAAAAATGAATGATAACTTTTTTCCTGTGGCATACTCGGTATTAAGACATAGCTGAACATAATCCTCGTATCCGAAACCCCCCTGATACCAAATTTCACGTCATTTGGTCGCGCGGTTTCCGAGGAGATGCTGCCACAAAACCCAGACGTTAAGCGTAATAATATATAGATAGATAGATACTGCCGCTAGATTGGTACCACGATCTTCCGCTAGATGGATATTATGAGGATCGGTCCCAGCTTATTAAAAAATTCAATCTCCAAACATATACGGCCACACTCTCCATGCTCGCCAGCGCATGCGTGCACGCCGTTGAAATGACGTCATTCGCGCGCAAGAGTAAAAGTAACAAAACGGCGGGTCGAAATGGGCTTACTAACATGTAGTGTTGAAAGGCTATCTAGGCCCATATCTATCTATTCGACTAATGATCGATTCCTGTGGAGTGCCATATTTTGTTATATAATCCATGTATCGCCTCTATGGCCACCTGGAATTCCCTTGCTGGCAAGTGCCCGGATGGGTATTTAAATAGGCTAGACCGATCCTCATAAAATATCAATCTAGCGGAGGATCGTGTCACCAATCTATACTGCCGCCAGTTAAGTGGACGAGTTGATGTGGAGGCATAGTCGTATGTGAAATCCGTTGACGTTTCAAAAGGCACCGATTGTTTTACAGAGGGTTCCCAAGAAAACTTGATACCGTCCGTACCTTGACTGAACTCCCTACGCAGTTGTGTGCCGCGCCCCCTTCGGTTTACCCGCTCTCCACAACTGCTTCACTTCGTAGTCAACAGATGGCGTCAGGGCCTGGCGCGATTTTATAGCCTTTCAGAACTCTTTGGCCCGTTGGCAACGGATGTTCCAGTGCTACCATATGATCCGTTCAGCCAATGAAAACGTGTCTGAGGCCAGCTTGGTTACGGGTTGCTCGGCGCTCTCATTGGTCGATTCTCTCAGCGCCATCTGTTGACCAAACGCGGCGAATTTTACGAAGTGAAGCAGTTGTGGAGAGCGGGTAAACCGAAGGGGGCGCGGTTCACCACTGCGTAGNATGTAAACACAACCACGACAATGGGCATCCTAGCTACGATAGAGGGCGGCACACCGAAACTCGGTCCTATACAATGGACGGCTTTTGTGTGGGAAATTGATCAGGACCGAGTTGCCAGTTTCATTTCAATAGATTTAACCACTGGTGACACCTATTGCGCCAGTGAGCTAGGGTCCTCATTGCGCCAGGCATGACAGAAGATCAGCGCGCCCCTGTAGAAACCCACGTGGCCTCTCGTGACGTGTTACCCGCCGCCACCTGTCAATCATAGTGCTTATTATAATATGAACTAGCTGATACCCGTGCTACGCACGGGGTATGTGTACGGGCATTCCCAAGGTCGGATTCGGAGGATACACCCCCTAATTTTGTTTAGAAAGATATCAGGACATTTGCCCTGCGGACATTTACCCCCTAGGACATCTGCCACGTGGACATGCCCCTCTGCTCCCCTAGGACATCTGGTCCCGGACATCTACCTGGACATTTACCCCTGCGTAGGACATCTACCCCATAGGACTTCTGCCCCCCAGAGCATAACTTGTGTGATGTTGAATCTCCTTTGTACGGTGTTCGGTCTGCATGGACTGGGCGTGGTTCGGTGCAAATGATGCCGTTCTATGGCGTTGCCCAAATTTCCGCCAATGAACACCCCTCCGAAACCGATGTCCCAAATTCAGCCCTTCAAGAAAACAAAGTGTCCACGAAAAAACAAAGCTTTATCATCAAGTTTCCCCCGAGAACTCGGTTAATGAAGTGTGCAGTGCAGTGCTTCTGATTCGACGGGCGCTATATTAATATACACATCTTCAAATGCACAAATCTGACCAAGATTTTTATATTTCCAGTTAGTCCATTTCTCTCAAACCCCTGACTACATTCCTGTTCTATTTGGCACTCAGAGTTTCATAAACGTATAGACTTTCCCTATGCTCGAAGCATTGAGAAAAGTCAACTTCAGCTTTCCTTTGGCTCAAGTCCGACCCCAACATAATGCCCCAACTGTGCAAACCACTGTGTACAATAAACCTCTGAGTATTCTGAGGTACATGTAATAGGATAATTATTCTACATCTAATTGCATAATAGTAGTTTGTTCCGCCAGACCGTGGAGCTTTTCCATGAGGTGTATCTATTTTTAACGCTCGGAATTCCATGGCTGACGTGACATCATCATGGGTTCCCCACAGCTATTTATAGAATTTCCCGCGATTATGCCCTGGACGTGCTTGACCAGTGGCGCCAGCTGGTTGAAGCTAAATGGTACTCATAGTAGCCTAATAGCCGGTTCCCTCTAGAGTCCCTTTAAAGCCGCACAGTGTAGACAGATGGGTCATAATCGGCAAGCATAGTCTCGGTCACCCAGCCGCTGTTTCGAATATGGGAATCCGTATAGCAGTACTGTGGAACGAACGGCTGGCTGCGCAAGACTACACACAGCATTGGGGATTCCCCGAACCTCGATACAGGATAATGCTATAATGTGTGGTTCTATGGTTCTATACATTACGCACGCCTGTAAATGAAGTTGCACTAAGATTTCGGCCGAACTGCGACAATCGACGTCATCTTCGGAGGTACTGGGCTACATTCGGACGGCCATCGTACGATGCTGGTACAAATCGTTCTCTGAGGTTCAGATTGGAACTGGGAGTGAGTAGCGGTGCATACTGTGCGGCTTTAATCGTTTTTAGGTCCGACTAAATGCCCAGACCAAAAAGAACTGAACACGTTTTTATTGGTAACATTTTCATAAGAAGAAATCAGCCTGACGTAGCCAAATGATCAATTTGCAAGTTGGTCAGATAAAAATGCCCAGATTGAATGCATTTATAAGCATTATCTTGGCGCATTTTCACAGGACTGTCTCCGTCTCGTCCTTTTTTTTATTTAATATTTCGCTGACGAGATAAAACTTGGAAGGCATTCATGACAGCTCTCAATCCTGATCACGGAAAAAACCTCAACCTTCCGCCAAAAAGAGACCAACTTTTTTTTTCCTTCCACAGAAAAAGTGCAACATACCAGACGAAAAAAAACATTGAGTTAATGTAGATGTTCCCGATCTTTTTAGCTCACCCGTGAGCTTTTGTCGTGGTGCAGCGTCCGTCGTCCGTCGTCGTCGTCGGCGTCCGTTAGCAGGGCACGTTTCGTAACCGCTGGAGCTATTGATCTGAAACTTGGTACATATATACCCCTAGGTCAGATGACCTACATGTATGACACCAAGTTTTGGTCCGATTCGATTCTTGGCTTGGCCTCCAGGTGCCCAAAACCAAAAACACAAAAAGTGCAATAACTCGTGAACTAATGATCATCTCCAAATGTTTATCATAGGTGTTTCTAATTAGGATACATAACATACATAACGGGTTTTTGATTTGACCTACTTTTCAAGGTCACGGAGACCAAAGTTCCACCAAAGCTAGAACCTGCCACAGTTCTTCATTATTTCACCGAGCGTCTTCATATCGTGCATAAACGTGTATCAGAGGGATCCCTTCACAAATACCGAGTTTGGGCCCGATCGGACATCGAATATGGCCGCCAGGTGGCGCAACCTGAAAATCATCCAAGTGCTATAAGTCATGAATGGTTTCACCCAGAGTGCTCAATCTTGATATTTACCTCCGTCTAGATGACCTTTACAAGCACGTCAAATTTCGGCCTGATTAAGCTTCCGATATGGCCGCCAGGTGGCGTAAACCGAAAATCATCAAATGTGCTATAACTCAGGAATGACTTGACCCAGAGCGCTCAAATGTGCTATGTGGCTCCCTCTAGATGACCTTTATGTGCATGTGAAGTTTTGACTCGATCGGACATCCAATATGGCCGCCAGGTGGCATAACACAAAAATCATTGAAGTCCTGCAACTTGGGAATCACTTGACCCAGATCGCTCATGACTGACATCAAAAATAGATTTCTGCTGATGTGCACTCTCTCTCTCATTACACTATGAAATGTACGTCCAAACGGGTGAGCACATGGTCCATGGACCATTTCATTTCCATGAACAAGGCTTAGAGGTGGGTTTTATTACACCCCTATATTCCATGGGGCTTGATTCTTTTGGCGAATTCGAGATTGTTGGATACCAGGACCGAGTCGGCATATTTCAAGACAGGGATAATAATATAATGGGATTAAGAATTAATTCAACTGGAAAAAATTCTTTTGTTTTAGAACATCTCTTTACAACTGAAATATCCGAGGGTTTCAATGTTGTTCAGCTCAATTTGTGTAATAAACATACAATGCTTGTTTATTTTGTTGGCCCGGAAGTCGAAATTGATAAATATCTTGGTTTGTTCACAATAAGTGGAAAATTTGTTGCCGCGTTTGGTAAAGTGTGTTTGTTTCCCACAAACAACTGCAATAAACGACACCGAAAAAGAATATACTGGGCCGAATTCTTATACATACAAGATGACTTCGCTGGTGGTGTCGTAGCTGCAATTCCAAAAGGAACGGATTTTGCCGCCGTGTATGAGTTTACCATACACAACGGGAGGATGAAACTCCGCTATCAGTCTACGATACTTAACCATTCAGCTGGTGAACTACGCAACACATATGTATCAAGCAGAGACAGCGTCATCATGATCGAAGCTTCCCGGTCAGACCTTACATGTATGTACGTTTATAATTTACGAAGATCCAACTACCGGTATACAATCGTTAGCAAGAGGTTACTGTTGCAGTTAAAAAAGCCATACTTTGTTGAGGATTATCTTGGATACGACTCCATCATGCACCGCATACTGGAGACAGTACGTATCAAACGTCATCACCATCATAAGTCACGGACGGCGTATATTTTAATGCCTTGTGATTCTCGTTTTCAGCGGAAGTCTATTCATCGCGTGGTCATGCCTAAACGGAAGGTTATACGCAATTATGATTACTACTCCGTAAACGAGGCTGGATTCCTTCTCGCTTTTGATGGCCGTGGACTATGGGTCCATCGTCTTGTGACTGACATATATGACGGTCAACATAGGTGTAGGCGGAAGGGACAAAGTGACAACTGCTATGAAATTTAACTGATTGTTTCCCTTTGGTTATCCTGATTGGTAGGAATGCAATCGTACAGGACATGAAGAAAGGGACCACGGATCGATGTCAGTGGTGTAAGAATGGTATTAGGCTCCCGTTCCATAGAGTTCACGTTTTCACGATTCATTGGCCTTTTTGCACGGTTCACGCGTGAATTGTCATGTTTCACGGGTGAACCCAAGATTGGGCAATGTATTTCTTATGATGCGGGTTCCATAGGCGTCATTTTTCTACCTTCGGACAAGTACGATTCATTTCATGCGTGAATAAATGAAAATCACCCGTGACTCGAGGAATGAACATGCTCGTTCTTTTGGGCGTGAATTCTGTGGAACCAACTCTCTAAATGAAAGATCGTGAAAAATGAAACGGGAAAAGTGGAAAGTGAAAACGTTAACTCTATGGAACGGCAGCCTTACAGGATTACTATGACATAACACTTTGCCTTTTTAAGTCAGCCATGTAAAATATCGAGGCAATACATGTATAATGCACGCTGTCTTCTCAAAATATCATCGATAATTTACTAAAAATATCCATCTACTTAGCGATGAATTTGTTTTGTGAACGTACGTGGCTCATTCCATCTTGCTACCCGCATTTGTGTTGTTGCATAGGCCTACCTTGTTTACAATGTATATGATCCCGGAATTTCTTTAAACCAAAACCTGGAAACATGAGAGAGCCGCTTGCTCTTTAATCAAAAACGGACACTGGCATGTGTCTTTGCTAGTGGAACGTTGACAAAACAAGGAATCATTCTCCAGCGATTGAGTTGCCGCAAACAAATACGTGAGGGATACAACAGGTGTACATGTATCTGTCTGTGATCGTATTCGAAGCAACAATTTTAAAGATAATATATCACGGATATTTTCGCGGGCCACGAAATTCATTGTTTATTTACATTTTGTTTGTTTATGTCAAAACTTTCTTTGTCTTATGAGTAATTTGTTGATGGCATGCCTCTCTAGAAATTCTGTTGATTCCAAAAGTATTCAATTTGGTGGGTTGGCATGTCCCAAAATTCCAAAATAACATAATGTAAACATCCATGTTTACAAACATTGAATGTAAACAATGAAGTCGTGATATATTATCTTTAAGGGAGCACGGGACGTATTGCCACTTTTTCTCGCCGACAGCCGGCGCCACCGCGCCACTCTCCAACCCTGGGGCTAACTACGTGTCGGCGAATTGACCCGATTTACTGCGTACATTTTGTAATGCATTTTTGTAGTTCGTCTTACTGCCGCTAGGTGGCTCCCTCTACGTCGGCAGTCAAATAACGCATTTGAGATCCAATACAACCTTGCTCCTTTAAGTGTGGTTTACGTGGTACCATTGCCTTTCATATTTTGACAGCTATGACCAGTCTCGTATCGTCTAACATGTCTAAAGCGACTGAAGACCATATTTACTATTCTCTAAGACGATTGCTAGAATACAACATCTGGGAAGCCAATGCCGCATGGTTTATTGTAGCGTACATTGGCCCTGTAATAATAGCGTTTGGTACAATTTTTAATTTCATGACGATGTTGGTGGTATCCAGTGGAAAAATTGGTAGCATCTCCACCCGTATCCTCCTGTTGACTCTCTCCGCTACTGATCTAGCAGTCCTCTACGTTGGCTGCCTTGACTTCGTTCTTAATATTGCCTACGGAATCCAAATACGAATGCAATCGCATTTCCTGTGTAAGACTCACGGCTTTCTGACGGAGTTCACAGTGATGTTCTCATCATGGTGCATCTTATTGCTCACATTGGAGAGGTTGATATGTGTGTTGTTTCCATTAAAGGCTCGATTTCTTTTCTCTAAGAGGTGTATTTATTTCATACTTGTTGGTATTTTCGCCTCACTCGTTTCTTTGAATTCTCACTGCCTTATATACTTCGAAATTAATCTAGATTTGGGTTTTTGTGCTGCTGGCCCAGTCAGTTCACCGTATGAGACATTTTACTTCAACGAATGGGCTTTTATAAGTCTTGCAATGTACGCTGGAATCCCCTTCATCGGAATCGCCGTATGCAATATTGTCATTATCTTAGCGCTGCTTGCCAGCAAAAGAAAAAGGCGAGCCATGTTGGATGACCAAGCTTCGGAAAATTCAAATCTCGGAAGTGTAACTACAATGTTGGTCGTCGTGAGCATCTCTTTTATCATTCTCGCATTGCCGAACCAAATTTATTATGCAGTTCAACCCATCTACTTCCCAGAGCTATATTTCCCGATGGTTGAGTTCCGGTATGAAACTTTTAAACATGTTGCCACTAGTTACTTGTTTCATTATGCAACCCGCGCTCTGACATATCTGAATCACGCTATCAATTTCCTGCTCTACTGTGTGAGTGGGACACAATTTCGGGCAGTGTTTGCGAAACAAATGAGGCAGTTGTTCGGTAGAAAAGATAGAAAAGGTTGAGCTTGTCGCAACGGACTGTCTTCCTCCACGATGTCCAATAACAGATTGCATATGAACTGTCATGTTTCGCATTACTGCAGGAAATGTTTCTTGGGGGATGTTGTTGAGCGCTGCTTCTCAACAAAGCAGTTAAAGGACCACAGTATTGCTTCCCAATCCTGCGTTACACGTACCCGCGTTAAGGGAGACCTCTATTGACGACTAGGTAAACCACGCATGCTACTACGTGCATTGTAGTGTAATCATACATTCTCCAACACTGGGGCGAAAGGCTAAACTACAGTATTGGAGAATGGTGTCGGTGGCGCCGGCTGTCGACAGAAAGTGGCAATACCGTGGTGCTTTAAAGGGAGACTCCACTCATTGAAAACTTTCTAATTTTTATCAATCCATGTAGACTATTGCCATGAGTTGTGATGTCACTAGTGTCAATAGGCTAACGACCTTTGTAGTGAATGAGCTAATACTGTGACTGCCTAATCCTATTGGTTGTTCCTTCATGCATTGAGCACATATGACATCACATGTGCTGTGCAATGGTCCACTTGGGATTCAATTAAAATACTTAAAATGAGGAGTTTGCTGATTTTTAAAAAATCTGACATGTTGCAGATCAATGAATTTGAATGTATTAACAATATTTCAAAAATTCAAAATTTTACACAATGAGTGGATTCTCCCTTTAATTGGTTCACGTAGTGAGTATTATATTCACACCGGTGTAACGTTTTTCAGTATGACCCGTGTGCCAGTGTGACATTTCAATACATGTAGATTGACGGAATAAGTGGCGACTTGACAATGAGCGAAACACAGAGAAACCGCGAGACTGTTTCCGAGTGTGTTCCGAACAATGGAAGTCACACAGAAAAACAGCCACACAGAAAAACGTTACAACTGTTTCGCCTGATTCACTCTTCGATCGCGCAGTTATCCCTTACCGACCATTAACTCGCTTGCCTTTTCTTTTGTATATACTGTAAAATCGGACTTGTAACATCACTTCAGGTATTAGAAGGTCCAGCCCACTTTAGCGAGCTGGGAGTGGTTATTCTGTTGAATATGCGTCTTTTATCCAATCACTGTTTACGATTTTGCACAGTGGCACTGACTAGGCCTTGGATAGAAGGGCATGATCTTGATTGCCTAATCGATCACCCCAGGTCGGTCACTTTTCATGAACGCAATTGTTGGTCGTAACAGCAGTAATGGACCATGTTTTTTAAAGGGTGTGAAAAAAGACATCATTGTGTTAATTTTTTGTGACAACCCGCAGAACCATTGATGCACAGCCAATGCTTCCTATTCGGGAATGATCAGAGCTGATCACATGTACTCAATCCATTCAAAATAGGCCTGTCAATGTCACATTACAGTTCAATTCGAATGGTCATTTAGCCAATTGTGTTTGTAAACCAATCAGAACGCAGCTTGTATTGCAGACTGTTGATGTGCAGTCATGTGACCATCATAGTAATGAAGTGGGCTGGTCTACCAAAGTGATGTTACAAGTCCGATTTTACAGTATGTGTCAAAATAGCTGCAAGCCACTTTATAAACTTTCAACCCTTACATTGCTGTCATCTTATTTTAATTTTGATTTAAACCAATCATTTATTTGTGTACTCTATCTTTTTGGTGGCCTGCGCACCAGCGGTCTTTTTGGCCTTGCGCAGGTCTCCTGACCTGTGTATTTTTATTTTGTGTACAATTATTTGTGTGTAATTACCCTGTATCTCTCGTCTATATTATGTTTGCACAATTATCTTTTATGTTATTTACTTGATTTGGTCAAATAAAGCACATATCTATCTATCTACCTATCTTCACATTAGCATAACCAGGGCCACTTCTAAAATGCGGATTCTGCGGAACCAGCGGAATCTGCGGATTAAGGTTAAATTGGCGGAGTGCTTCGCACTCACCAGGAAATTTTCATTGTGAGGTTGAAGACTGGAAACCAATACAAGCCTGGTGGGCGTCAAGGTTCACGTAGTAAAGTTAATGTCGAAAATATTGCAATTGAGGGGCATGGGCCACTTCAGCATCATTTTAGAAATTCTGAAACACCCAATACCAAGATAGTTCATTGGTTTGCCACCAGAGAAGTTACGGCACAACTCGTGTAGAATCCAGGTAGTGCTATATCCAGGAGGCGATTACGCTCGACGTCTATATTTTGCCAGGATTGTTCATCCACGTGGTCATGACCGACTCATTAGGGAGTTTTCGCGAAGCCCCCGAAACGCCAACGCGAACGCCAAACCCATTGTTCGATGCCACGAAGAGAGCACCGAACAAAAGGATAGACTTTGCGAAAACTCTAGTATTCACAGGGGCGGCAGGCTAGGCGTGTTGATTTTTAACAAGACCTTGTATGACAGTTATCTACATTAATGATTCATATATTCTCTCAAAAAGCGGCTAGTTTATTGTAACCTTCATCCCACAAAATGTACCATTTTACACAAAGAACAAATTCGTTTGTGATGTTGATTGAAACTAAACAATCTGAAACCCCTACGCCTTATAATAATAGGCTCGTCGAGCCTGTGTTATTCTGCCATGTATTGGATATCGCGAATGCACAGGTCCCATAAACGCGGGTTTTAGGTTAACGAATGAATCGTTTGGTCCCAGAAAAAATACGAAGCAGCAAATGGATATCTACTTTTAACTTATTAAGATTATTCACTAAAAGGTCATCTTTATCGGAGGTTATCCGATTTTATTGGTTTCCAATCTTCAGCCTTACAATGAAAGTTTCCTGCGTCAGTGCGAAGCCCTGGTTATGCTAACGTGAATAACCGCGCGATCGAAGAGTAAATCGGACAAAACCAGTATGAAAATAACAGTCACTACGTGAACCAATAAGAGTCACCTTGTGGACCATTACAATAGCCAAGAACCATCACCTCAGGTCATTATTATTTCTCAAGTCAAACAGAATTCGATGATATTGAAAACGGACGCCTCATGTTGTTGAGTATTGTATGCAATATGAACTAGAGCGGTTTGCGGGATTCAATGAAAATATCTAGGTCAGGATTCGTATTGTATTGGTAGGCCTATTTTGGTTTTCAAATATCATTTGAGGGAAATATGCCTGTGTTAATTCGACAAAGAAAGCGCCATTCGAACGTGTGTCAGCGTGAAGACTGAGACCACTTTTTGGTGTAAGTTTTTTCCTCGGCATTTCCTTTTTTCGAACCCCTGTTTCAACCCTTGGTTAGATTGGATCAGTACTCCATGTTGATTACTCGCTGACAAACAGGCATCGGCGAACGAGGTGTTTTACCATGGCAACCTTTGAAACGAAGGAATAGGTATAGTTGCTTATAAACTACACGTACATTCTTGTTCCACGGTGAATAGACTAATTTTCCAAAGTAGCCTGGTTTGGTCAACCAGTGGTTGGACAGTCATGTAGTGCTTGTCATCATTGTCACGGCAGGTGGCGCTCGTACCTCGCACTGACCTGTCACCGCGCGCTCAAGGCATTATGGGAAATTTTGGAACTACTTGTTGCATTTTCAAGATGGCGGTCGATTCCCCAGTTCAAGTTTATAAATTGCAGAATTTCCTCAATAGGCCTACCTAGGATGTCTCACTCCCATCATTGGGAATCCCATTAAATCCATCATACATAGGCCTATATAGTATGATATATGCTGTACCTGTCATGTTAGTCACTGACAGCTAGCTATAGTGTAGGCCCTACTGTGTCGTGTACTAGCTGCCGGTGTCGGTTATAACCCGAATATCATCCTTTTCTTCTCAACAATGTCATCTCTATGACAATTCTCATCAGAAATGAAATATCAGTCAATTATTTGCAAAGTGTGGAAGAAATAAGCCTCATATCGCTATTTTCCTAGGATTTACTTTCGTAGCGCAGTAGATCACGTGATTACCCAGTTCAGGCTGTGAAGTGTCCGCGTATTACATAGACTGGTACCCGATCCTAACTATTTTACATCGGGCTCATTTGCATATGTTAGGACCGGGCGTGCCTACCGCCTTCGTGCCTCTGATTGGTCGGTGCTGGCGCAGGTGGTAAGTATGTGAACTATTATGT